>JAVYIG010013754.1:0-45279 GCA_035222895.1 Strongylocentrotus droebachiensis
CTTACTAGAGATTAAAAAGGGCCCTTATGAGAATGGAAAATGGACACTTATTGCAAAGGGAAAAGGGAGCTCGTCGAAGGAAAAGCGGCACGTGTACAAATAAAAGGGGCCCTTATCAGAGGTAATAAGGGGAAGAGACACTTTTACAAACTAATAGGGGCACTTGTCAAAATAAAAGGGGCACCATTTCTATGTAAAAGGGGCACTTCTCACAAAGTTAAAGGGGAATTTTTCCTATGTAAAAAGGGGCACTTTTCGGGTGCTTGAAAAAGTGGTGGGCACTGTGCCCCCCCCCCCCCCCCCCTGGAGGGCCGCCTCTGGTGCACGGACAATCCGTCACGCACTCCACTGTACTGACGGGCTCATCTTCCAACTTGAACCAAGACTACGTATTTTACTTTATTCATAATTGAATGACACACGCCCTTAAGACTAAAACAACAACAACAACAACAACAACGAGTGCTTATACATATTCATTTCTATTGAAAGGTAATTGCGAGGCTAGCTACATCCGTTGAAGCGGCTTTAACCGGAAGTCCTTTTAAAAAAATTGAGTTCATTATCTACATTTTGTCACATATATCCAGTACGGTGGCCGAGTGGTTAAGGCGTTGGACTTAAGTTCCAATGGACGTAATGTCCGCATGGGTTCGAACCCCATCCGTACTAAACAGATATGTTTTTTGATAGTCCATATATTTTTATTGTGTCTCTCGCTTTCAAATACCTTCATTCAATTATGTTATCCAATGTACACAAATTGAGAATGATCATGTCAATTTGGATTGAAATCAATAAAGTTTGAATGTGAATTTGAATTCAATTATGTTACCTTCACCGTCGGACGTGTCTCTCTGGGAAGGATCACCGACAGGCGCGTACAAGGGGGGGGGGGGGGGGGTTAACCCCCCCCCTCAATTTTTTAAATAAAAGTTTGTGCTCAAGAAGGAAAAAAAACAAAAGACGTGTCCCCCCCCCCCCTCCCGAGCCACTGAACGAACGTAATTTTCCAATTTCCGGGGCTCCCCTCCCCCCAAAAAAAATGTGACACTTTTCATAGGTGATAGGGGCATATATGAAAAAGGGAAGAGGCTCTTTTTTTAAATGAAGCACTTATCATTAGCAAAAGGGGCACCTCTCAGATTTGAGTAGGGAATTTATCAAAAGTGAAGGGGGCACTCATCACAAGTGAAAAGGAGCACTTACTAGACATTAAAAAGAGAATTTATGAGATGGAAATGGAATCTTATTGCAAAGGAAAATGGGAACTTGTCGAAGCAAAAAGGGTACGTGTCAAAATAAAAGGGGCACTTATCAAAGGTGAAAAGGGGGGGGGGGTGCTTTAACATAGTAATAGGGGCACTATTGGGGTACATGCATTAACAAGTGGGGGGCGCCGCCTCTAGCTCTGCTCTTAAGGTAGTCTTTCGAAGAATAATTCTTTCCGTATCAAAGCAATGCATTAAATTTCTCTGATGACATGGTACAAAGTCAAGACAGCGCGCAGGTAGCCACAATGCGCACTTTGGGAATGCAAAGCTATAGGCGCAATGAAACTCATGCAGTTTTTGGCGCCAGATTTATATTCAGCAAAATTGATATTCTTTTCACACTCTTCATGATTTTCATCTGCGGATATTTTCTAACTTCATGAAAGAAGATAGGCATGTGACGAAGATTTCAATGTGCAGCAAGCAGTAGAACGATGAGCGAGGCCGCTTCAAAGAACGGTAGGTCCTAAAGAAGTGATCTGGAAGGATGATTCAAATTAAACTTTAATCCATTGATTAAACTTTAATCCAATGATTGGATCTTTATTTAAATCAAAATTTTATCAATTTATGGATCTAGTTCCAGACTCCCCCACCCCCACTAACACACACCTTCTGACAATCGTGGTCGCCCAATGAGATTCCAAACAGGTTGATACCTTTCTTGGAATGTAATTTTATTATTGAGTCGTATATTTTGAAAGTTCTCAACAAATTTTAGCAGAACTCGACGAGTTTCATTACAGGGCATCCGCGTCATTCACCAACACAATGCACAATTTTCGATGTATAGAAGGACCATTCTCTATTCTTTTTTTCCCCATCTTTATCTGCGCTATTTTGATCTGCGCCCCCTCTTACGAAGCTGCAGAATCAGTGTACTAAATATATTTTTCTTTCACAACAGATGATGTGGAGTCGGACCAATGCCACTCGCAGCGGAACCACTTCAGTAACACCTCAGAGAGTCATCGACAATGTCCTATGGACGCACCCTGTAGGGTCGAATTCCTTGATCAGCTTCATCATCATCATCATCATCATCATCCAAGTGGCCTTTACATCGGTAACCATCGGCTGACACAAGCTTTTCCTGACGTGACCCAAACGAGTGAGAAGCTGTGCCAGGCGATCGAAAGTGGAGATGTTGAATTTTGCAGATACTTTCTTTCAGTAAGTGGCACACTGTTCTCAGAAGGAACATTTTTACCCCAGTAATATTAAAGTGTCATTGAGATCTCTGACCATGTTGACAGTTATTGTGACATAAATTATAGACAAGAGTTACGATCTCGTAGTGAATAATTTGTCAAGGTATCGGATCTCTAAAAGAGTAAGGCCTAGACTACATACACGGACATCAATGGCTCATTAAGCATTATTTAGTTCAACTGTATCTTAACTACTGAAGGGGCTACCCGGCTTGTTTGAAAAATACTGAATTAAGAGTCTTTCACATCCTATTATATCACACCATCAGCAAAACATCAACTGGAATGCAATCCTCGTCCCTGACAGCAGAGGTAAATACACTTCAAACCAGCTTCCCCTTCACACCATGTTCCTGTCAAGAAATGTATCGCTGGACAGTCCTGTCCTGCAGATGCTGCTCTGTTCATGTCTGGACCTGAATCTCAAAGATACTTTCGGTCGTACCGCCATGCACTGCCTCATGAACCGGATACACTCGAATGTGTCCCACTCGAGTCCTTGTTCGAGTCGACCCCAGGATTTCGACGTGACGGTCGGTTGCGTGGAAACGTTGGTGAGAGGCGGTGCGGATATAAACTGCTCGGATGGTTCAGGACAGACACCCCTGCATCTAGTGGCCTTCTATAATATCCCATCCTGCGTAACCGTTCTGGTAGGGTTCGGTGCGGAAGCGGATGCAAGCGACATCAATGGGAATTCCCCGCTTCACGTCTGTGCTATGTTCTGTCACGCGGAGACCCTGGCGGCACTTCTTGATCATGGCGGGAATCCGATCCTAGGGAACGCCCGAGGAGAAACACCCCTGCACATCGCATCCAGGAACTATGCTCATTCGGGTCTTGGGTGCATCAAGCTCCTTCTCCCTGTTGTGGATGATGTCAATCAACCCGATAACGAGATGAATACTGCACTTCACTTAGCCGTCAGTATCTGTACCCAGACCGATATCATTAGTCGCCTTCTAGGTCGAGGTGCCGACCCGGATCTTACAAACACACAGGGTAAGTCGGCGCTGTTCACATCTTAACAGCAAGGTTGTCGAACACCAACAACAGCCTGTCCTGCGGCCATCTCGTTTCCAACGCATCAGGCTTCCTGACTTGGGAAAGAACATCCGTCATTCGGCTGGTTTCTGTCTACTCATGGACCATACGACTTATATCAGGATCACAGACAAGGATGGCCGACTTCCAAGATTGTTGACTCTTCCCGAAGCGTTCGACTTGAGTTGTTGGTTGCATCGTCTTGCCAGGACGCCCCGATCACTTGCGTTCCTATGTCGCCAATCTGTAAGGAGAGCTCTCAGGCCGTATAGGATTAGCCAGGACGTCTGCAAGGCTTTAGAGCTTCCCCGGCAACTTGAAGAGTATATTATCACACCAGTGTACAAGAAGGACTGCTTTGCCCCTTGGGCACACGATTCACAGAACTCGTAATTAACTCGCCCTAATTGAAACATCTTAAAACGGAGAGAGCATGCGGAAGATGTAACGTAGCCTACAACTTGCAATTGATAATGTGATTGGAATCAAGATTAGGTACTTTTCGATTTGGACGTCGACATAGTGGCTGCTATACGTGTGACGTCCTTTTAAGGCACCAGTTCCGTAAAAAGACGTCACACGTAGCAGTCCACTATGTCGACGTGCAAATCGAAAAGTCTCTAATGACTAGCTGTGGACCTACTTACTTAAAACAAAAGAGATATTCATTTTACACAAATAAAATCGGTATCATTCGAGATAACACCTTTGAATTTGTGAACATAAGTTATTTTATAACCTATCTGATTGAGAGATGAAGTCAGCCAGGAAGATTATCAAATAACATTGGGTGATTAATTATGTAACGTAAATCACAGTGAGTGACGAAGTCAGGAGATGACACTTATGGCAGAGGGGGGGGGGGGGGGGACAGTGGGAACATCCCCCTTCAATGGGGGTTTAAAAAATATGTATACCTTTACTATACGCCATAAAAGTTTCAGAGTTACAAATATCAACAAGTCTAGAGTATTATTAAATTGGAAAGAACTGCGTTTAGATGTAGAATAAATGCAGTACACCCACAAAAATATTAACACATCACAGTGAAATACATGTAAGTTAGATGTTAAGTTACAGAAATAGATTTACAATAGTGTTATCATTCCCGGACTATGCTATACCTATAACTTAAAGGTAAAGACCAGTAATGGTCATGCGATTGCATTGTGAAAGAAACGTTGTGGAATCGATCAGAAAAGGTCGATCATCTACCATCTAGCATCTGCAAGGTTCTGGAATCATCAAAATGATAAGAAATTTGGCTCATTCTTCGTAAAGTTACAAGCACTATACACAGAAAGATGTATATGGGACTACCCTATCTCTCTCACCAGACCATGAGAGAAATAAATTTACCAAATATATGAATTAGTAGGCGGTTTCCCGGCAAATTTTGTATCATCATGTATTAGTCAAAACATATTCTTTCACATGATTGGTAATGAGAGCTTCCATTTCATGTTTTGAAATTGGGGCGTTGCCAATACTGGTCTTTACCTTTAAGATGTGAAGTAACAATATACGTCAACTGCACAAAACAAAACAAAAAACAAACAAAAATATCACAGTAAATCTATATAATATGATGGAAATTAACAGAAATAAATCAACAAAAGTATTATCAAAGTAGGGCCGAATATTTCTGGTTGATGTTAAGAAAATAACATCGGCATATAGGTATTATAGAACCAGAGTGAAAATATATACTTCTGCGTCAGAAAAATGAAGTTTTAGACATACAGGGACCAAGTAAGAAAACAAAAGTCTACTTTTCGATAAAATAAAAAATTATAACATAAATCCAGCAATTTGTAATGGTGTAACGTCTACTTTCAATGGTAATGCCTCGACAAAGGAATTGTACGAGAAAAAGTAAGATATATCTATGATAAATTTAAAGTCATGGATATACACGGACAATTGAAAGAAGTACGCAGTGTTGAGAGGAGCAGTTCTAGAAGACTACCATTGGGGTGGGCGGGCGGGGGCTTGGAGATTCACACTACTGGTTGTTGAGTGTCAGGGTGTGGGTGAAATTGTTTATATCGGGGAATTAAGTGCCTTGTTATGGTACTAAAAGAGTTGAAATATTTTCTGTTTCGAAAATCGCCTCTTTTGCCAAAAATAAAATTTTTCAATGATCTTCTTTGTTTTCTCATCTTGAAAGTTTCAATATGCCCTCAGAATTATATTGATTCCCAAGGCAAATTTAAAAAAATAGAGTTTACAGAAGCAACAAAATCACATGGCATTAAACAAAAAACACATCAAAACTCTCTTGTTTTTCTCCGACAACCTTCCTTGCCTCCTTTCACCTGCCCCCTCTCCTCTCTTCTCTCTCTCTCTCTCTCTCTCTCTCTCTCCCTCTCTCTCTCTCTCTCTCTCTTTCTCCCTCTCTCTCTCCCTCTCCATCTTTCTCGCGTACATTTTAAAAGTCGTCAAGTTTCGACCATCAGACTTCTGTGTAAATTAAAATGAATATACATGTACAGATCGATCCTCATAAGCAATAGTGCAATATTTACTCTTGTTGCATAATTTTCCTTCAATAATATTTTAATATTCTCACGTTTACTCGACATACCTAAATGTTATCACATTCAAAACAGAGGATTTGTATTTTCCTAAGAGTATGAGATTTGTTTAGCACCTTTGACATGCAATAGGAACCTTATCAGTTTATAACAATTCCACCAATTCTTAAGCTACGCTGAAGATTAGTAAAATCTCGATATCAACAGACCATGTTTTAAAGGGCAATCCAACCCTTGTAATAAGTTCATTATTTGTTATGAAAGTAGAGAAAATAAGATAGGCCTACACAGAATGATGAAAATCTGAACAAAATCGGACCATCAATAATGAGAGAGTTATGAATACTTGGAATATGAGATCACTTAGTTTATGGAAATCTAACATTGACAGTTTGGTCAGTGGATTGTGACGAAGTCGCGGACATTTCTCCCATTTTTCGTGTACAAAAAATATCATTAATTTATTTTTTTCACCTTAGTACATTCTCCCTTGAAGCATTACTCAAAATACATTGTGGATAGCATAGCATATCATTATAGGTCATTTAAAGAGAATAGATCCTCCTGAGTCATACAGTTTTTCAAAATGTTAGTGATTATGTGTTGGTACAAATGGAAAAGTTAGCCACCATTTCAACACAAGACAATACTGATTCAGCCAATTTGAATTCATAACTTTCTCATTTTTTGGTCCGATTTCATTCAAACTTTCACAGTAAGTGTTTACTTTTCTAATTGTTAATAGTTTTGATATAAAGGTTGGATTTCCCTTTAAGAATATTTAATCAATTGAAATTAAAATGTTAATTTGAAGTTTATGGTAGACGCTTTATTTGGCTTTGATACACGATTTTTAACGATTTGGTTCATGGTCTTGATTTTAATGAAAAATACAAAATTATATTTCATTGACTGGACTATATATTATATAGCGAAGGCTCTGGTATACAAGAGAGGAGCATACGCAGTCTCTCATAATGGTTTATCAGTCATTCTATTATGAGTTTTTTTTTCTCTCGAAATTATTGATTTCATATAGATTTATAAATCTCTAAGAGATGAGGAAGATGCGAGGGAATGTGTCTAATTGCATGTTGGTTGCTGTTTGTATTCTTCAAATGCCTGTTGCCATTCCGTCATCTCATCCTTCCAATCATCGTAGTTCTCCCGCCAATCCTTCTCATCCTCATCAATCGAACCTGAAATAATTATAAACACATTGGAGATAGAAATCATACCATCAATCGGCGTTTTAGTGGGATGGATGGATTGACATAATTCGATGTAAGTAGCCCCTAACAGATATTGTATGCTGTATGTACTCATCTTGCCACATTTTCACCCAGTCTTGACAATAACATTATTTCCCTTTTCCAGTAACAGAGTATCCTAATCATTATGAATGTCCTAAAATAAATGGGAAGACAATTGGTCTACACCATCTTTGGATCATTTCTTGAAAATAAAATTGCTTTTTTTAAATGATGAAACAAGCAAATCTCTGGTGTGTTGAAGTTAGGCCAACGAAGCCCGAGATTAGTCAACTAAAAAGATGAGGTCAAGTTTTTCTTTCTAAATATTATTTTGATACACTACGGCTATAAACAATTATTGCAATGAATGCAACTCAGGAACATAGTCCCTTAAATGAATTAATGGATGTTATGCATTAAACACTTTACGACACATCATATGTAATTGTCAGATTTAGAAATACCTAATTTCTTAAGTCTTACTTGAGAACGCTTGAAGTGCTGTCACGTAATCGTTCCAGAAATGGCACTGTCGGGCTCTTACAGCTCTGCCTTCGCCTAGCTGCAGGGCCAGCTCCTTGTGGTTGAGCTCAGGGATCGTATACAAAGGCCAGAAATCCTCTCCTTCTCCATGCTCTTCGTCCATACTTGACTTGCTGGGATTTCTACAGAAGCAATGTCAATAGTAAGAATATCAGCTGAATATAGCGAAATCTTACAAACCGTACATAATTTGCTGTAACCTACACTACCCGAAATCCTCCCTTTACGAAAATCTTTGCCTCACCCTATACCCTGTACTTACCCTAGAACCCGCTTGCAATCCTAACCAAATTAGAGCCCGCAGCAAAATAGTGTCGCCACATGAGCAATTTCGATTCGGGCGTAAACAATATCGCAAAGGCTTTCGAAAAATCAGCTCAAGGGCAATTTCAAAACCCTTTTTTTGTATCCTATAGAAAAGATGTTCGGATTACGTAATACCTCAATAGTCTTGTTCAGACGGGGTTTTGTTAGTCGGAATTTGTCCACACGCTCTTACTCTGACCAACTTGCCACGATTAAGTTAAGGAGGGAAAATGGTAATCTGTATCCTTCCATATCTCAAAAATGTCAACCCCCCCCCCCCCCTCCCCTTCGGTATCTGGAAATGCGTCTTTTTTTCCAGCTTTAAAAAAAAAAAAAAAAAAATTGTCATTCTAAAGTATGACCTACCCCACCCTGCCCACATTAAAACAACCATCGTTCCAGTCCCTCCTGCACCCCCTCATTATAACTCTACTTTAACGCAGAGTTAAAGTAATTCTGGCTCTGAACAGACGATAATTATGACCTTACCCTGATTTGGCAAAGTTTGTCCAGAATTTCATGAGCTTTACAGAGAAAGCTTTTTCTTCGTCCGTCAAGTTATGTCCATGGATATCTTTCAGTTCTTCAATGAATGGATGACCCCAGACAAAGGTCAACTCCTCCGCATGCCCAGCACCAAGCCAAGGAAGACTGGGAACTACATCACCATACTTGAATAGACTCCTGAAAAATTGGGGAGAAATCATATCGAAATATAAATCATACATTTTTGAAATAGATTTAGATTATCATTTAAATAAAAAAAGATGAATCAAGATAGGTTACAAATTCATGTATAGTTCATAATTTATAATGTATACTGATTCAAGTGATCTATATTCATTTACCAAAAATGAAAAACACATTCAGTTTAGGGTTACATTTAATGTAGAAGGAAAAGGAATAATTAAAACAGAACAGTTTGAAATCAAATCAAATCAAAAATATATGACACTTAATAAACGATTTTGTTTCTATTTGGTTGGCATCAGCTGACCGCGAAAGTACTTATATCACTACGAGAAGGAAGCAGGGCATGGAAGGGGTGATCACCCCCCCCCCCCCCAACAGGGCGTGGCTGCTAGAAGGGATGGGGTAAGATATGATTTCCCCTATCCAAAAAACATCTGTCGATAATAATTGCTATGGTTTATTTACTTTTAACATGATCGCAACCACTTTCGAAAAATAAACTTAGTGCAATTTCAATAATAATAGCTAGTTCTTATAAAGCGCTTTTCAGGACCGAAGGCCCTCTCAAAGCGCTTTAAAGATATATATTATCTTTATATTATTATCCCGGTCATCGAATTCAGGCTTACCTGCACACAATGTATGCACATTCTCCACTCCCTGGGGAGCATTCCAGCCAGGCGTCATTTTTACAGGCGCACACTTGCTAATCTAAGCACATTAGCTTTCGTATCCTACCGGGTACCCATTTAACACCTATAGGTGGAGAGTGGCAAATGTAGATCAATGTCTTGCCAAAGGACATTAGTACCGCGGTGCGTCTTGAACCGCGGACCTTGTGATCCACACCCACGACACCTTTACATATTGTATGTCCCATCGTCATCATTTTCGGATTACGTGCATGTATAGGTCATTCTAATGTTCGCGTATTTCAATAGGTGGCGCACAGTTTTTTTAAACTGGCTTAGGTTAATTTTTCGAAAGCAAAGTTAGTTGCAATCATGTTTGGAAATTGGAAATTGTTGGGCTAACTTGTTGGGCAAACTTGCTTTTCAAAATGGCAAAGCACCCCCCATGCACGCACGCACGTACACGCACACGCACACACGCACACTCACGCACACACGCACACGCACGCACACACACACACACACGCACACGCACACACACGCACACGCACCCACACACACACACACGCACCCACCCTATTACTAATGTCTTACTCAGATGGACGATGTGTCATGTAATATTTGTAGACAGTGCCACCAGCTTGGGCATGCACCCTCATCACCATATCTGATGTACAGACGAAGTCGAAATCACCGCCGAAATCAACCATGGATTGGAAGTAATCAGCAGCATCATCATCCGCCATCGTCCAGTCAATGTACTCCTGGAACACGGCATCATTGACGATCTCGTCGTTGCGGTCATAGAAAATCATGATATCTCGGATGAAATTTTCAAAGGAAGTGCGATTGATATAGGGTGGTATTGGACTACCGAAGGAGTCTGGAAGAACTTGTAAAATGTACAACGTTCCTTCATCTTTATTGAATCCCATCATGATAGGTATGTTGGCAAAATCTCCCATCTTGTAGAGATTGGTTGGGGTATCTTCTAAGAAGGTTCCATCCAGAGTCACGGGATAGGCTGCCTGGTAAATCTGAAAAAATAATTGACGGAAAACAAAGTTAAATTTTGTTTGTTTGATTGATTGTATTTCTGCGTTCGAAAATATACAAATTCAAATTCAAAGTACAAAAATTCGAACAATAACAAATACAATGATTCATTTTATTCAGAATAAAATGTTTACAAAAGTAATTAAATGGAAAATCATGTACAATGATATCATACGATGAGCATATACGAAGCATACAATAAGATAAGAAATATGAAATATTTTTAATAAATTAGAGAGGTAATTTAGACCACCATCGTGAGCGGTTAGGCTGCATGTGGACCCCTTTCAATGCATGGCTTTCTGACAGTATATCAACTAGCCTTGTTTTTATTTTGAGAATCAGAATAGAACATCTTTCGATGAATGTTCGATTACAACTTTCTCTCTCCCTCTCTCTCTCCCTCTCTCTCTCTCCCTCCTTACCTCTTCCTCTCCAACTCTCTCTTACTCTCTCACACTCTCATAATTTCCTCTTTATTCAGCCCCCCCCTCTCTCTCTCCCTCTCTCTCTATCTATCTATTTATCAGTATTCAACTTTTTTATTTTGAGATTTACTGGTGATCACTTACTTACATCTAATTACATCTCCTTATCTCAATCGCATTCCCCTCTCTCTAGCCTTTTCTTAACTCCCCCCCCCCTCTCTCTCTCTCTCTCTCTCTCTCTCTCTATCTATCAGTATTCAACTTTTTTATTTTGAGATTTACTGGTGATCACTTACTTACATCTAATTACATCTCACTATCTCAATCGCATTCCCCCCTCTCTAGCCTTTTCTTAACCCCCCCCCCCTCTCTCTCTCTCTCTCTCTCTCTATCTATCAGTATCAACGCTCAAAATACACGGGGGCGGTGGGCGATTCGCCCCCGTGAGCTCCATAATCACCCCCGTCAGGTTGCTCACGGGGGCGATTGCAAAATTAAAAATCGCCCCCGTGGAATTATAAAATAAAGATTATCTTTTCTGATATAACTTTAACACAATATTGAATATCAATTTTAAAACCTTAAACCAATGAAATGGAACTTAGATGGCGCTATCTCTCCCATCTCTATGAGTATTACCGATACAAAAAAACGGAAGCTCGCACTATATTGTGCGGCCGTCAGCAGTGGCTATACTGCGCCGGTAGTACAGGTTTGCACGCTGACGCCCAATATCTGCTGGAGCTGGAGACGATCACGCAAAGACTGAAATATGCAGAAGTTTTTCGTTGTGAAAAGTGTGAATCCTCGTAAATCTGGTGATTCTAAAAGACCAGCAAATTATGTACCTCGACCAGTAAATCAATATCGAGAAGAAGAACAAGACCAAAGATGTTGCAGGGGCGGATCTAGGCGGTTTAGGGGGTTTAACCCTCCTACCCCCCCCTCCCCCTTGGGCTGCCAAGTGAAAATGTGATGTGCATAGAAAAATGCCATCATGTGTCCAGACCTACACAGTATAGATGTCAGTAGATGCCAGGAAAGCATCACTTACGGGGGTTCAAAATAGCACCCAAAAAATGCTCCGCACGTTATTAGTAGATGCCAGGAAAATATCACTTACGGGGGTTCAAAATAGCACCAAAAAATCGCCTCGCCGCTTCACGGCGCGTGGACGATGCTCCGCATGTTAGTAGATGTCAGGAAAACATAACTGTCTTACGGGGGTTCAAAATAGCAACAACAAAAATCGCCTCGCCGCTACGCGGCTCGTGGACGATAAATGATAATGATAAAAAACAAGGAATTTAGGAGTTTCATGGGTACCAATTCAATGGAAATTTGTATTAAAATATAAGAGCCCCCGTCAGCACTAAAAGAGCCCCCGTGTGAAGGCTCACGGGGGCTCTTTTTTTTTTAGAAGAGCCCCCGTGGACAAAAAATTAATTTGAGCCCTGATCAGTATTCAACTTTTTTATTTTGAGATTTACTGGTGATCACTTACTTACATCTAATTACATCTCACTATCTCAATCGCATTCCCCCCTCTCTAGCCTTTTCTTAACTCCCCCCCCCCCCTCTCTCTCTCTCTCTCTCTCTCTCTCTATCTATCTATCAGTATTCAACTTTTTTATTTTGAGATTTACTGGTGATCACTTACTTACATCTAATTACATCTCACTATCTCAATCGCATTCCCCTCTCTCTATAGCCTTTTCTTTACTCCCCCTCTCCCCCCCCCCTCCCCTCTCTCTCTCTCTCTCCCCCTTTTTCTCTTTCTCTGTATATTCAAGCTCTGCAATGAGAATATGAAACAGAACATAAATATTAATTACCGCATCGGCACCTTGAGCGAGTGCTACAGGGTCTTGTACGTTCCTTAAGCAGGAGACCAAAGCAGCAGTAGATGATACATCATCACAACCCATCGATCGTCCAAGCTCTTGGGCCTTCTCCGTCTCTTCAGCAGGGTTGTGCTTGAAGGCCCATGGATTGAATGCTGTTCCACTCTTTCAATCATAATTATTATCATTGTTACGAATATGCAAATTAGATGATTTATGAATATGCTAATTTTGGGACGTTGCTCGAGTTGAGTATAATAAACCACGAATTCGGATCAAAAGGTAACAAATCGTCTCGATTTTCTTATTAAATAAATATAATTCTAAGTTGTGAAAGGGCACAATATGAGTTAATTGCCCCGACCCAACAGATTGGGGGCTCGTCCGGGAGTCGAACCCGGGACCTCTCGCATCCCAAACTCGAGCAACGTCCCAAAATTAGCATATTCATAAATCATCTAATTTGCATATTCGTTAAAATCATAAAGAAATATTATAAATTGTTTTGAGAAAGTAAATCGATGGCATCAATGATAACAAAGCTGATATTCTATAGGTACATTGATAAACATTTTAGATGTAGATTATTTTCAGATTGTATTTTCAGATAATCATTGAGTGATTTCAAGTACGGTGTTCGGTGTTGGTGTTGGTGTTGAGAGCGTGGAAAGACTGCTGAACCAAACTCCAACACCGACGGTCAGTTTAGAAGGACAATACCATAGAGATATCTCTATGGACAATACCGATCACGCGTGCGTGTTATCGATGGCTCAACACCAGCCTCAACGCCGAGTGACGTCCTAGTCTACACGCGAAAAGTCTTGCGATAAAAGCGTAATCCATTCAGAAAATCCAATAAATTACATCATTTTGAATATCAAATGTAAAGCCATATTACAAAATTAATAGATAAAATATCATTTCTCTTGAAAAACATATATAGCTCCCATGATTTACAGCTGTTTTTACTGTACAATGGATTTTTACCTTGGCATGATCGTGAAATTAGTGCCAGATGTCCGCATAGTTACATGCGGTATACTGCAACACCAACACCAACACCGAACTTGAAATCATGAATTTCCCAATCCCTAGGGGCTGGTGTTGGTGAATGGGAAAATAACACGTAAATCGTCAACACCAACCGCGGTACTCGGTTCAGCAGACGACATACAACACCAGCCTCAACACAGACTAGCGGAAATACGTCATATTTCCTGAGGTCAATCCCAACACCAGCCTGATTTCAAGTTCGGTGTTGTGGCTGGTGTTGGTGTTCTCACAACACCAACACCAGCTTTCAACACCGAACTTGAAATCACTCATTCTATCTGCAAATTTGTTCATCCGTTTATATATTTCACTTTACGTCGGACGACTAATAAATGCTGAATATCGTTAATGAGGAAATGCAACATTACGATCCATCCCCCAAACAAAATGTTTGATTGATCAACTGTATATTTTTTTCATCTATATTCATAACAAATCCACTCTAAAATCAACATTCAGTGTTGCACTAGCACCAAGAGCTGTCTATAAGTTCTCATATATCGAGCATAAAGGTTTAATATATGTTTTAATCAAAGTTAAATTATATCGAAGACAAACCTGATAAATGGCTTGACTGAAGAACCCTCGACTGAGTTTCGATAGAACATGAAAACTAACGCTTGCTCCTCCAGCACTCTCTCCAAATATAGTGATTCGGTCCTTATCACCTCCAAAGGCTGCAAACAAAGTTTTCAATTTTCAATTTCCATAAACATTAATTTCCTTCTCAAAAACAAAATTAATATATTATTATGAAATATAAATTAACAATGTTATGTACGAATGAGGCAAAGTTCCTAAAAATTTACGAGGCTTGAAGTTGAAGAAAGATAAAAACATAATAATGGAGGAGTAATATCAGTTTGCTTATGATATTGTAGATCCAAATTTCTTTTCTGATGCGGGAGGGGGAGGGGTTTTAATAAGGATATCATTTTGTTTGACTTTATTTTTTATAAATAAGCAACAGTTAAGTTATATCGAAGTACATGCATTGGTTGTAGATTGAGGAATACAAACATTATAACACCTTAGCGCATTATATAGTCTAGCAACCAATCGCTATATTAATGTGTCTCATAGTTGTCTATCACGAGATTTAGCACCCTGGCACGTAGCCACGGGGGGGGGAGGGGGGGGCACAGGGGGGGGGGGGCACGTGCCCCCCCCAAAAAAAAAACAAAAACAAACAAACAAACAAACAAACAAAAAATCCAGGATCGGTTGAACTTTTTTAGACCCCTCCCCAGGACGTCGATCGATTACATGTATGTGCCCCACCAAACATCAAACTCTGGCTACGTGCCTGATAGCACCTACCTGTCCTACCTCTATTGTCTCATTACCGCGATTGCGTTTACACGACAGTTGTTGTTAGATTTAAGCAAGAAGACACAACTCATTGAATGAGCGATAGCAGATCAGTCATAAAGAAATAGATCCAATTTATTTTCAAATAAGATTGTTAGAGATAAGTAGACCGCTCTTACCTTCGATGTTGTTATAAATCCATTCCAAAGCAGCAACCTGGTCCAACATTCCATAATTACCAGGAGCTTCAAAGTCCTCTTTGTAAAACAAATCAGACACAATCATAACAATTATTGTGTTTACATGCATGATCGTAATATTTACTATTTACAAAAACGGGAGGATTTTGAAGGTATACAACTTTACTGTTAACATTCGAATACTTGATGTATGCTTCTCGAAATTACTCTTCATGAGTCACCTAACACAGATATCAAAGTTTATCTACTGATTATGTCTTGCCAAACAGTTAAAGATGGTAATATCCATCAGGTCCATTGGGAAATAACTCACACGGTCTAGTTTGGGGGTAAAATAATGAAGAAAATAACATGTTCCATTAAGGTTATAGATAAATGAAAGAAAAAAAAAGAGTGACATTTAAGGTTAAACGGTTGTGACAGGCTCCCTGACTAGAAAATCTTCAATGACCATCAAACATACCGGTTGAAAACTGTGCAAAGATGGCCAGTCTGTAGTTGATGGTAACTACGATGACGTCACCAACAGCAACCAATGGAACACCATAGTAATCATACGTCATAGCTGACCCGGAAGAAAACCCCCCTCCATGTATCCACACCATGACCGGTATCCCAGACGGCTGCGAGTAAATTAAAACAATTTAGGTTTCCCGATTTACTCCATGCACAACTTTAATTTGCAGTGATAAAGCAATCGAAGAACATTCCATTTTGCCACATTTATCACGATTGTGGTTATAAATTAAAATACCATGAGAAAATGTCAAAATATAATTTGTTATTTTTACTCTCAGGAAATATTTGATGCGTTCGAACAAATGTGATGTAGAAACCTAACAGTCAACGAATCATGTGTGATTGGAAACTTATATTTATCACCGTTTTTCAATTCAAAGTCATTTGAAGACATAATTTATGGGTTATAACGGGAGAGCCAATAAAACTAACCTAAGCCTTGATGTGTCACCTTTTGAATGTTCAAAAATGTTCATGACATATACATCATCGGGACGTGATTTATATATTACGCATTTTTAGGCAATACAACAAGATATTTTAGTTGCCCTTGATGTGTGTTCTTGAAAGTCTTTGTGACTGCTGTGCCCAATTTTCTCTGTCTATCATCTTACTATCCCCACTTGAATCTTCTTCTTTTTCCTCCTTCTCTTCTACCTTTTCTCTTCTTCTTCCTCTTCATCCTCTTCTTAATCTTACCATCCTCTTTTCTTTGCTTTCTTTACTCTACACCACCATCATGTTCTTCTTCACTTTTCTTTATCTCCTTTTTATATAAAAATGAGTTAGGGAGATGAAATAATAATAAGAAATAAGAATTTTAAAGTTAAATATTATTTTTAACAATTTACTCATTCAACTTCAATTCATTAATTTGATGTTATTTGATATGATTGTTTTTATATATTGTATTTTACATTTGTAAAACATTGCCCAATTCGGCCTTATAGGCAGCGATGCATTGTTGTTCTTTTATTCTCAATAAAATCATTATCAATCAATTAATCAATCAATTAAAAAAAAAAACAGACAAGAATGTGAATTCAAATATGAACGAAAAGATACCTTCGGGCTTGGTGTGTAGACATTGAGATAGAGACAGTCTTCTGACATGACCGGGTAATAGAGGAGGTTGGATTGGGCTTGTTGACATGCTGGTGAGAACTCGGTCGCATTCCTGTCACCTGACCATGACGTCATTGGTCCTGGAGGAGAGAACCTTTGAGGAGGACTGGCAAATGGTACACCCTAAAAAGATCAACAAGATTACACCAAAATTATGAAAATACAGCATGAAAATGTATATTCCTTATTATCTTAAGATAGCTAACGTAATGTTTTCAAAACTTAATGTTGTTTCAAACTTTTGTATCTGTGGTGAATCACATATTAAATCATGAGAGATGACGGTAATTGATTTTGTCTTGATATAAATGAAGTTAACATTTGATCTGAATTTGAAATTTCTCTCGGAACTCTACTATTTTGTTTTCAAGCAAAGGGTTTTTTGGTGGAAGTTGTCTATATCCATAAAAGACGGTCACGATCATATTCTATTTCCCTGTTATCGAAACTTCGAAGTACATGGACTTTGATGTCCTTTTGTTCCATATACATCCACACGTTGTGCATACTTTCATTCATCGAATTATACCCCCCAAGAAATGTAATTTGTCCGGGGGGGGGGGGGGAGTCGAATAAATTGCTCTACACACGCGCGACCCCAAAACGTTAAAAGGGTATAGTTTGAAGAGCGTGAATCATTTAGGGTGTCGACCCGGGTGTCGACATGTTTGTAGAGTTTATAAGAATTTATACGATTGCCTGGACTTTGTCTTGTCATGTTCTGTTTGATTTGCATATGTTAATATCAATAATAGTTTTATTTAAGTACTTTATTTTGCAGGTTTAAGACATTGTTAAAAGAATATGTTCGAAGGTGTTAAATTTGTTTAGGGGGTACATTTTCCAGTAAAAGCACGAAAAACTCGAAAAGGGTTTGATTTTGACCAATAATTGATCAAACTTGTCTAGAAGAAGTTTGGGAAAACCTGTGGTCACGCGTGTGATATATTGTGACCGCACCCACCCCCTTCCCCCGAGAAAAGGGGTGGGGTGATTTGTAAACTACAATTACTTGAGATGATGATTACTTAAAATTTCAATAAGAACAAATTGAAATAAAAAGGTGTATATAGGTTAATTGAAACGAAAACATTTTTAGTAGCCAATACACTAGATCTATACAGATATGATACTGTGTAATATAGTATCATGATCTACACTCGTTCTTTCGACCATGGTATTTACTGTTAAAAGAAACAAATCAGAGGTAAATATTTAGCAGCCTCCAGTTAAATTTATGATAAGCAGAAGTAAACGTTGATTTCACGATATAGCTTATATGTTGTGATAATAGCTTCCTACGACAGATATATTAGCATGAATCTAGTCAAGGGGAAGGCAGCTTAAACGAATATGCCGACATAGGAATGATTAGCTCACATTCATCGAAAGAGTGTTTAATGTGGCGATGAAAATCATAACACATTCATGAGACAGAGGGAAACGCCCCTTTATCGCCCTTTAGCTCCTGGCTAACCTCTGGTGGAAAATGAATATTGATCTGCGTTACTGAAGTTATCATAGGTCTACTTACCAGAAATGTATCTACATTCTTTGTGATATTGATGAACTTATTCTCACTGAATTCCACCGTCTTTCCGACCAGTGTTCCTTCGTTGACCGTCACGCGGGGACTTTCACCGATCACCACAGCGGCGAAGGTCAACATCCACAAAGTGATGGAAAGAAACTTCATTTTGTTTAATTCAGGGAATGATCTTTCTGAGACCATGGACCGTGGCAAAATTACGCACGTTCTTACTTGTAAGATGTATTGGTACTTTATATTGTATGCCGGGTTTGTCAGCAAGGTTGGTTTGTTTTTCATGTTTGCAGACGTAGTCATGCCAGTGTGTAAACAAAGATTCCATGACACACTGGGAATATATAGATATACCATTACATAATATTTGCTAGACACTACACACTAAGAAATAGGAGTACATTTGGGGTGCAGATTACGCGTAGTTGGCCGAGGGTACTAATCTGCTCCATATAGGGCGCACTCAGTGCATTCCACGTAAAATGTGCACCCTGAGGGGTGCAAGAATTTGGAGGGTGCAGAATGTGCACCCCGCTAGTCTTTATCAAAGCATTATGAAATTATACTGTAGTTTGAAAATTGATCTGTTCTCAAGTCTGTGTATATATTTCAAGAACAAAATAACACAACAATAAACAATTATTATACCCTTTTTATGCATCATTATTATTCCATGAAAAATCATGGACTATAAGTTTTATGAAACAAGTTTAAGTCAGTCGATCTTTTGCAGAGACTTTTAATTCCGTTCAACGTAAATATTCACAATTGAATGACACACGCCCTTAAAACTAAAACAACAACAACAACAACTGCCGAGTTTAATAAGCGAGTTCGTAGTTAGATTCTGCGCATGCGCGAAAAATCCTCCGTGACCTTTCCGCTGGATCAATTGGGATAAATATTGGTCGGTGCTGTGCTTACACACAACAGTGAATGGGGAATGTTAGCATTTATCACGTTCTAGATACGATTTGTTTACATCATGACATCATTCCTTTTCCACAAATCATCTTGAGCAGGTAACTGGATATATTTTCCTTCTTTTCCTTTTGTTTTGTACGTGGTCAGCAAATGATTTAGTGTTTTTCCTCTTTGCAATCGGCAGTTGCCTCCACAGGGGGGAAAGTATGCCGTGTCCCGACTGTTAATGCCCCATACAGTATATTTTGTGTACCCATGCAGGACCAAAATCCAGTTGAAACCAATTGGAGCAAAACCAATTGAAACCAGTTGCCAACTGGTTTCAATAGGGAAATTGGAACAACTGGTTCCAATTGAAACTAGTTGAAACCAATTGCCAACTGGTTCCAGTTGCCTATTGGTTTCAACTGGAACCAGTTGTTCCAATTTCCCTATTGAAACCAGTTGGCTTCAACTGGTTTCAATTGGTTTCAACTGGTTTCAATTGGTTTCAATTGGATCCAATTGAAACTTACAGTTGGCATAAACTTAATTAGTTATAAGTCAATTAGCTCTTGCACTAATTATTGCTCATGTCAACACAGAAGCATTGTTATATGTGTCTACATTAAGTACAATGTAAAGTGCATTATAATATGCAGACCATATAATATACTTAACAAGGAAGGTATTGTCATTATATATGTTTGTAATTGATGTATTTTGTACATGGTTAGTGTTTTACTAATCAACTTTTAATCTGTGTAATTACAAAAATATGTTACTAATGAACAAGCTTATCATTGCTAATTAATCTTTATATTTATCTAAAACAACAAGATATGCATTTCAATTACTTGCAAATGAAAATTAATTAATAAATAAATTGTTAATCAAAATAAATGACATAAAACATTGATCTGCACACAAGCAGATAATATGCAAATTAACTGGTTTCAATTGGATCCAGTTGGGTAACTGGAAATATTTCCAATTGGAACCAATTAGGTAACTGGAAATGAATTCTAACTGGAACCAGTTGGGTAACTGGAAAAGACTTCTAACTGGAAATGAATGCTAACTGGAACCAGTTGGGTAACTGGAAATGAATTCTAACTGGAACCAGTTGGGTAACTGGAAATATGTTCTAACTGGAACCAGTTGGGTAACTGGAATGACTTCTAACTGGAACCAGTTGGGTAACTGGAATGACTTCTAACTGGAAATTAATTCTAACTGGAACCAGTTGGGTAACTGAAAATGAATTCTAACTGGAACCAGTTGGATAACTGGAAATGAATTCTAACTGGAACCAGTTGGGTAACTGGAAATGACTTCTAACTAGAAATGAATGCTAACTGGAACCAGTTGGGTAACTGGAAATGACTTCTAACTGGAACCAATTGGGTAACTGGAAATGAATTCTAACTGGAACCAGTTGGGTAACTGGAAATGAATTCTAACTGGAACCAGTTGGGTAACTGGAAATGACTTCTAACTGGAACCAATTGGGTAACTGGAAATTTATTCTAACTGGAACCAGTTGGGTAACTGGAAATGAATTCTAACTGGAACCAGTTGGGTAACTGGAAATGACTTCTAACTGGAAATGAATGCTAACTGGAACCAGTTGGGTAACTGGAAATGAATTCTAACTGGAACCAATTGAGTAACAGGAAAATCATCTTACTGTTTCCAGTTGAAGTTCTAACTGGAACCAGTTGGGTAACTGGAAATGACTTCTAACTGGAACCAATTGAGTAACTGGAAAAATTATCTTACTGGTTCCAGTTGCACTTCTTATTGGTTTGAACTGGAAATGAGTACCCATAACAATATTTTCCAGTTCGGCAATTGGTTTCAACTGGAAATTTTCTATTCCAATTGAAACCAATTGAAACCAATTGAAACCAGTTGAAACCAATTGAAACCAGTTGGAGATTTCAACTGGTTTCAATTGGATTTTGGTCCTAGGATAAGCCGTCTGCTTCGCATGGCAATCGTTAAAAAAGGTCGTGATTCTGACTTTAAAATTTAATAACCGGTGTTAAGAATAACTCATATGAATTAAGGCTCTTCCCTGCTAGTTCAGCCTGTATATCACTTAAAATAATTATGGCCTACATGATCTAAACTTACCTGCTTACGCATATTTGTTTGTTATTTTGCCTGATCATGTTGATTGAACTGAAGTGAAGAAAAAGAGTGACTAAATTCAGACTAGATCTAGATCTCTAGTCTATGTAATCGAAACAAAAGACACTGAGACCGATTTGAATTTAAAAAATGTATACAAACCGTATAACAAGGACTGGACTTCTAGTTATGCCTATCCATTGACTAAAATAAGTAGTTTCACTTCACTTCCTGTTAAAATTCTTTCAATCAATGACAATGAATGCTGCCACTGTGCCAGCTGTAAATTCACCTTCACTGTCCTGCTTGCCCAGTGACATCATAAGCAGTGCTGATGTCCTCTTGGCAATGCCAATGGGCTGTTTATTCCATTACAGCTAGCATGTGTTATAGGGAACAAGGCAGATTTATTTGGTAAATTTGTATGATCATTGAGATTTTAACCTTAATTAAGGCAATAATTTAATGTTCTTCCTTTCTTGGGGGGGGGGGGGGTTGAGACTATCAGCTGTGATTTTTTTTTTCTCCCAAGAAAGAAGAAATATTTTCCTGCCCAAATAGAAACCATTATAATTTGTGTTAACATGAAATATTTTTCTTTCTTTTTACAATCAGACTATCATCATGGGGAGAATCTGCGCTGTTATTGGATGCTCGAACAGTACATTCAAGCCTTATAAATGGTATTCAAAATTGTGTGACAGACATGGCCTGAAATACGGGGCCTGCGTATGCACACTACCTTCTGTACCATTCCCTTTTCCTTTGCAAAATAAAGATGCAGACGGCCGTCGACGATGGATAAAGGCGATAAATCGAAAACGTCCAAATGGCAAAAACTGGGAGCCAACGTATGGAGATATAGGGTTTGCTCATATCACTTTCGAGATGGACAACCTAGTGCAGCGTGGCCAGACCCAACAATGAATCTGGGATACAGCTCAGCACGCCAGTCTTCACATAAATCTCCTCGTCTGCCTCCAAGAGAAAGACCTCGGTGCCCAGAAAAGAAGAAATCAACAAGTAAACGGAAGAGAAAGAATGTCGACTTGACAGGAGATCCTGACTCGCATGAAACCTCTACAGCTGAGGAGCACCTAGGAGTTAGTGAGACAGCTTCAAGTAAAGAAAAGAGGAAATCAACATGTAAACGGAAGAGAAAGGATGTCGACTTTCATGGATCCTCTACTCTTGATGAGCACCAAGAAATTGATGAGACAGCTTCAAGTAATAAGGAGAAAAGATCTGATCATATTGTTGGTGCACATATCTCACTGATCACAATTATGGGCTATACATTGTGATAAAAGATTTTGTACGGCTGCCTTGGATGTGTTGCAAAGCAAAAACAAATTGAAGATCTACAACAGAGGAATAGTCATTTACAGGCAAAGCTGAAAGCTACAAAGAAACAGCATGGCAAGAAAGGTGATTTTGATATGACTACTAGTTGTCACGAGAATTGATAAAACTGTCACGTTTGTACACTGGATTTGAATCCAAAAAGTCACGAGTAATATGTCCTTTCCTTTTATTCGTCTGATGAAAGGGACATAATGTTTCTGGTGATTTGTTGTCACTATTTGATTGGAGCCAAGGAGCCCTGTGTCTATATTAATTAAGAGAAGCAAACATTGGCTGTGCAGGAATACAGTAATTGTGCTAGTCAAATGCACCGGTATGAACTGGTTAGTGATTATTTCTGTCTTGAGGCTAGCTTAACTTGATACATTTATTAGAATATCATATATTGAATGTACCTCTTTATATCTTGTATCAGGGCTGAACATTTATGAAATAAACAAAACATGGACATGTGAAATTGACTAACTACATGTATGTATGTCGGGTTCCAAAGTATTACAAATTTACATGTTTTTCTATACACATTTACAGGTGTATTTTCTTGGGCTATATGAATACATATTTTTTTTGAATAATTGAAGTGTGCTATTTACCAAAGTATTGTATGTTTTGTGTGTGCATATATTTTTATAAAGACAGAAAATAGGATTTTTGTATTCTTATGCAATAATAAAGCAGCTAACTACATATGATATGCAGCTCAAAGAGATATCTTGATCATGAGAATAGTTACATTTCTCATCTTATATTTCTGTTGTAAATAGTGACAGAGAGAGGTTTTCTTCTCCAAGCCGAAATCAGATTTCCGCATGTAGAACACGTGATCGGACTTACAATCGATTGTATCTCTTTCTGCAACGGGGCCCAGAAGTGATTACTGTTCTTTTACTACTATAAGTTCCAATCGATGTGCATTCTAGTATTCTTGTATGCCCTGTAGAGTAGTATTGATTTAGTTTTGTACAATATATTTGCTGTCCCCAAATTATTTGGTGGAATTGATGGAATAAATGAAGATAACATTTTCAGTAGTCATCTTCATTTATAAGAATAAATTGGTGTTGATTCCCTGACTCAAGCTGTTAAAGTTTGTTCTCTTGCCTTTACTTCATGCAAGAAAAGCATACTGTATTCATTAAGGTGTAATTGTAGATTTCACCTTTTTTGTACCTCAAATTAGAATGTTGATGTTTGCCAACAGCCCAACATGGTATATTACACGCACATTGATTACTTCTTTATATTACTTGTTACTTTTGTCTAGATATTGCAGAAGGTAAACCGCATATATATGGCAACAGTGTCATATGTGGTTATTTTCTCTTACCCACTATGCATAGTGGAAACTGAAACCGGTCATTCATATTGTCAATAAAATGTGATTTTGATATGAAAACAAATTGTTTGATCTTCTGATTTTATTGGTTATAATGTGATGGAAAGAGTGCATGTGCACCCTGCAATGTGCAATTCTACACCATATAAAGGCTGTAAATCTGCACCCCCTAAAGGTGCTTGCTTGCACCCCAAGGGGTGTATGTATGCACCCTTCAGGGAACAATTGTGGACCCCAAACCCCTGCACCCTATATGGGACGAGTCTGCACCCCAAACTGGGGTGGAAACGAGCACCCTTAGGGGTGCAGACCGCTGCTACAATAGCAGCCACCTATAGGGTGCAAGTCTGCACCCCAAATAGGGGTGCAATTTTGCACCCCAATAGTAGCAGCGGTCTGCACCCCTAAGGGTGCTCGTTTGCACCTCTAAGGGTACTCTTTTTGCACCTCTAAGGGTGCAAATCTGCACCCCAAATAAGGGTGCAATTTTGCACCCCAATCGGGGGTGCAAAATTGCACCCTATAGGTGGCCGCTATTGTAGCAGCGGTCTGCACCCTATAGGGTGCAAATTTGTACCATTATTTTTTAGTGTGTATGATAAAGTTGCTTGGTTGCAACTTTTGTACCATTTCAGAGTTTTAACCATTATTTTGTTTTCCTCAACATAATTTATAGGCCTACTTCTTTTAACGTTTGTTGGTAAACACCTTAGTTGTATTTTTTTAAAGACACTTCTTTCTTGGGCAAGAGCAAGGTATGTCCCATACGTTTGCCAAGTAATACTGAATTGTAAACATAGTTTGAAAACAAAATATCCATTTATTTGATGATAAATAATCTGGTTCAAGCTTTAGTAGGGCTATCGGCTGGATAAAGTGATCAGATACTGAAATGATGGAATCGGTAACGTATGGAACAATATTGACTTGCCGTTCTGTATTTTCGAGTTACTATTTAAATCCCTCGCTCGATCTCATTCAATTATTCCTCTGCGGCCCCGTTTTAAGCATTAAAAAAAGAGTCTAATAAAATCTTCATAAATTTAAGTAGGCCGACATGTCTAGGTAAATTCTTTTATAGTGTGTACCCCCCGCCCTCCAAGAGGATATTTAAAAGTAATACATTGAATTGTGCGAAGGGGGGGGGGGAGGAGAGAGAGAGAGAGAAAGAGAAAGGAGGGAGAGAGAGAAGGGGAGGGGAGAGATTTTCTTTTTGAAGAAGAAAAAAAAACATCTCTCCTCTCCTCAAGAGGTGAAGTATTAAGAATGAGGGCACAAAAGTTAATAAAAAGAAAATTACTATGGGGGGGGGGGGCGAGTAGATGCGAGCCATATCCTGATTGATTCCACTGCTTAATTTGCAATACAGAATTGCTTTCGTTATTGATGATGATGTAAATATTAGGCATCAAGAGGAGATTACCATTGCAGTGTAAAATAGATACTACAGTGTGAGTAAAAAAAAAGTTTACACCTAGAAAATTGTTTTAAAAATCATCTTGCGCCAAAGTGATGCCTATACAGCATGTATAATGTTGGGATTAGCGGGGTGAGAGATAGATTGAATGTATCAAATGAAATTTCACTTTCGCTTTCACTTTCATTCATGATTCGTCGTGTCAGTGCGATAACAGTGTACCGCGAGCGAAAGTGAATGTCTGCGAAATAAGAAGGCAGCTCGCAACATACGTCACAATTTCGATACTATCAGTTATTTTTTGGCGATCGTTTCATGCCAATGTAACGCATTTGCTTTTGGGGGGCGGCTGATTTTCGATATAAAAGTCGATATATCTTCGTTATGTGATCATGGATTTGAATGAGACTTGTATCATTCTTCATGGTATTATTAGGTCTATATCGTCAGCTAAAAAAAATCCTGGGGTGGACTTTCCCTTTAAAGCATTAAAAACAAAGAAATATCAGCCCAAAGAGGGGGAAGGAAAAAAAAGGGGGAAAAAAGGGGGGGAAGAAAAGAGGGAAAAAAGGGGGGAAAAGGGGGGGCGAAAAGGGGGAAAAGAAGATTTCCGACCGACCGACCCATGTTTTGGCACCTAAAGGGCAATACAACATTTGTTTTTGTTAGGCCTTAGGTGATGCACGTGTATATTTTACTACATATGTGCGAACTTTGAAATGTACCATTAACTTCTTAATTAATTTTTGAATGACTATACAATAATACAAAGCAGTATTTCATCTCAAAGGTCCAATCGGTACCTTGCAAAGCGAATACAAAAGACCACAACAATATTAAAAAAACTTCATTTCAAATTGATTTATTCCTTCGCTTTTTTTTCCTCTTGTATGCCAGCCAGAAATGTGAACAATCAGATACTTTCATAAGTATGAGCAAACAGTGGAAGCATGCAGTAATAACTTCTAAAAAAAATTAACATTTTAAACTTCAGGCAATAAATTATAAGCATATATGAAAGCAGACTCGTCATTAATGTTCCACATTGAAAACTCATCATTACATGTACACTTATGTAATATAGACATGCATGTACAAAGCATGTTACAATTAATGTCTCTCTATTAACAGATGTATTATTTTCTGAGATCTATCCACCACCCATATGCCATACAAAAATTAAAATGTAACGATGTATACTTTATACAACCATGGTCATTCACATTATGCAACGATGAGGATACTACTGAAATAAAAATGACACCAACATTAAAAAGAGGAAGGGAAGGAAATGTGAAGAAAAATTGGCAAAATGATGATGACTTTTAATAGGCCTACTGCTAAATACTGCATTTGTATTCAAGGTAAATAGAATCAATAATTCTAGGGGTATTTTTTATTTGATAGGGACAGATTCAACTTGATTGTATTAGATTTTTTCACAGATACATCCATTGTATATGGCTCATGATAATTTTGTAAAGTCTTAACACAATGAATTAGTCATAGACAAGTATTTCACTATGAAAAGAATTAAAATGAAGGTGAGGATGTGGATAAATATGATTGGTTATGCCTGACCTCATGTCAACTACATAGATTTCGTCCAACTGATTTTGGGTACGTACTGACACTAGATATATGTCCAGATTACCAAGTAAAACAAACCATGTGTAACATTTATTTCATCAATGACAGTTAAACTAACTTTGCAGAAGCAACATTGGTTTTCATTCATGTATTTACATTTAGATAGCAGAAAAAACATAGAAGTAAATATATCTTTGAGCATACACACCAAATATCATTTTGCCCTAAACTTTCCAATTTGTTTTTGTTACATATAACAATTCTGATAATGCAAACCCTTTCAATTTCACTTGAAATACATTTTGTTCTGTTATATTAGGGCATGCTATAATCTTGGTGAAAATTCAAACAAACTTATTTTTAAAGAAAAACAGTCATTCTTATTCTAATGAAGTATGTAATTTTGTTAAAGGGATCTGGTAACTTTGTTTCAGATCCTTAAACCAAATCCTTGATTTAGCTCATGCTGCAATCATAAACCTTTAGGTCATTCAGGAACCCTATGACTTTTACAAGCCGATCGCCTGTCTGATTATCAAGATATTTATGATTGGAAATCGAAACCAAATTTTGCGTTTGCCTAACGGTTTTCATAACACTACAGTCTATTGGGGAAAACGAGTAGGGTAAAACCGGTCACTCAAAGATTTTTACATTTTTGAGGCACTTCTTGATAGTTTGAAGCGCAATTTTTTTAGGGCTTCAATATAACACCATATCACAGACACTGATAACACGTAGGGCCGTGCATCTCAGATTTAACATTGTTAAACGATCCCTTTAAGGGATATGCTCCAAAGAGACAACCTCTGGCTCTCGCAAACCCCTCTTCTACAAAGGTAGATCCCTTAAAAACCCAAATGTTTGAGATATTCACCCTTACATCCGATATTTCAAGATATTCAGCTCAGGGTACAGGGTATATGTTTTGCTTGATGTGTAGTTCTTTGGAGTATGACAGGAAAAAGGGCATGCTAAAGCTGGAAAACTCAGTCATAAGTAAAGGAGTGAGTACAGGCCTTTAATGATAGACCAATCCTATAAATATCATGACTCTTACAACTATATGCTGTTACCGGGCAATGTTCATGGTCATTATACATGTATGACCTCATTTTCTGCTTGATTGAAAGGTCATATCACAAGAATACAGGATGTGAACAAAAATTACGCAGGGCACTTCATAAAATAAATGAAACTTAGAACAGTACATAATTGTGATATAAATTGACTTCATTTTTCTTAAATATTTTGTCAATATAATAGACTCTTTACGCATTAAATAGGCATTTCAGGGAAACAAATGAAAAAAATGGATGGCATATTGAAATCTCTGACATTGATTGAGTTTACTGCAAATTCTGCAATGGTTTTCTCAATAATTTTTATGATAGGTTTTTTACTTGAAAGTAAGTGCATGCATAATATATTCTTTTGACAAATAACTAAAAATATCTGCTCAATAATATTGACATCTTAGCTGCGTATCACTTGAAAGTTAGTAAGTCATACATATAATAAATTTATAATTCATTCTAATATGTACGTCAAAATTGACAACCTCAGAAACTCCATAAGTATGGGAAAATGAAGAAAACACATATATGACATGATAAGACTACATTAATGGCATTATACGTATTATTTGAATGCTAGTAATGATAACAAACAAAATTTCTTGTAGCATCTACGAAATGTATTATGACTTAAAATGCATGATAGCAAAGTGAAGAAACAAACCAGAGGTCCCATTAGTGCATAATCAAGCTGGTAATTTTCAGCAAGTTTTCACAAGTTTGCTTAAACATCTTGCTTATCCCTTATCTATACAACCATTCGATGCACAATACACCATAAACAATGACTTATGGGCGCCAGTTTCTCTTCCAATACTATTTTGTAACTTCCATTACCAGAAGTTGACCTTCAAATACACTCAAGACAATATCGCATCATGATAATTTCGATATAATTTCACGAGACACCGTCTGTTCTTAAAGATAAACTTGAGTTCTGGTAAAAAAAGAAAATTAATTCTCACAGAATCAAACTAAACTTACACTGAATGTTCAAGAGTACATATAAATGTCATTTGCCAGACAATTTGGGTAGAAAATGTATACTGACTGAGTAATGAGCATAGAAAGATAAGGAAATCAAGATTATTAGCCCCGACACCATTTGTGTAGTCCCATATACATCTTTCTGTGTATAGTGCTTGTAACTTTACCAAGACTACATTTTGATGATCCCGGAACCTTGCAGTACACACCAATACTTACATGGTACATGATAAACTTTTTCTGATCCATTCCACACCTTTTCTTTCACAATGCAATTGCATGACCAGTACTCGACTTTATCTTTAATATCCACCAGCAGCCAACAATAGCAACACTAATGCACAGCAATTCACAGGTTCAGCATTCACATTAACCCACATGGCATCAAATAGGAGGTTCATCTCTGTAGTCCTTTGACAATCTGATGGCGATTTTCGCAAAGTAGTGGACACGTGACCAAGTACCTGGTCTCGCGACGAGTTCCTCCAGTTTCTGAAGCCCGCCCTCGCTCACCAACAGACGAGAATACTTCTCTCCTGGGGAAACAGGATAGAGAAAAACACAAAGAAACAAACTTTAGATCATATGTGGCACACTCTCAGGTCATAAAGTTATTAAAGAGGCTGTAGCATGGCAAATAATGGTTTAATAACGCCATCTACGACTTCTTTTGGACAACTGCACGTAAACGAATGGATTTGATTGACTGGGTCAGCGCGCTAGCGTTCGCGAAACAGACCTAAGTTTTCCTCACGCTTCGGTTTCGAGTATGTTGCACGCACGTGAGTAAGTAGGCCTACTGCAGTCCCGTCGTCCGTAGTCGTATTATACCCGATTGGCCCTGAGTCAGGCCACAGGGAAGACACATAGTCTCGTCATGCTACACCCCCTTTCAGTAATCAGCTAGAGGGTACAACAAACACTTTTGCCTTCTGATTCCGACACCTGCTGCAGATATGCATGCAATCATGCAATTCTTACAGATGCACAGGGAAGTTGTCATAATTAAAATATTCTATCTCTACCTTTCATAAACTTTGAAGAATAAACTTTACTCTCAAACTGATCAAATATATATTTTGGAAGTAGAATAAATGTGTTCCATAAGTTTTTGAAAACAGGAGTTCACTGGACGGCAATGGCCCTGAGATCATTTGTGTGATGAAAAAAATTCCAAAAATCAACCCTAGACCCAACCATATACATGTAAATATCCGATACCCTGAACTTAATCTGAGACTCAATCACAACTCCAAACATGTCTGTCTCTATAACTTTTGATAAAATACAGCCAGAAGCAACTGCCACTGGAGGATATGTATCATCACCCACTCATTGGCAACACTGATTGTACATGTATGAAATACTTACTTGAGACTGTACACAGGTTGGCCAGAGCCCACGTAGCCCATAGTTGAACATGAGGCGTGTGGTAGGTATGAAGCAATCTGAGTATCGGTTCAAATGACCTGCAGAAAGAATTTGGAAAAGAAAACCTATCAATTAAGTGATCTAGATTGTTTATAACCCAATATATCAAGCGGCCAAGGGTAGTAATCATTTCAATGAATGAATCTGAAATATTAGTATCTGTCTCCGTTTTAGGCTGTCATTTGTATTGTTTGTTTGTTTGTTTGTTTTTATTTCTGCGTTTTCAAAATAGAACATAATCATATAAATATTTTACATATATATATACATTTTTAAGTACATTAAATAAGATGTATACAAACACAAATATTTTTCAATGAATAAAAGATAAATTACAGAAAACGCAGGAGACCGCCATCATGAGCGATAAACTTGGAATCAAAATCGAAATCTATATGAGTAATACTTGGCCGAAATGTCTTAAACCCGGAGTTAAGAAGGCTAGTACTGTAATACCAAATACATACAATCTGATGTTTTATTTGATGTTCAAGATTAATATGATTTTGAATTGAATTGAATTGAATTGATGTTTTGTACTGACCTGTAGTTGATGTTCCTCTGTTCATCAAGCTCCCACGACTCAATGGCGTCGGCCATCTTGTTGAGGACGTCGCCCCGGCTGGTACTTGCCCTCCAGACATCCTCACCGTCTGAAGCCATGTGAGCGAGGGCGCCAGCCGCGTTGTAACTCACCTCGATGCCATCAGTCCTATCCTGGAGGAGAGACCTGCATAATGGAAAGAAGCAAAACATTTTGCGTGATTTAATGAAACCATGTGTTTTGTAATACAGTCAAACCTGCTTTAGTGACCACTTGTATAGAAAGACCACCTGTCTACAAAGACCATATTTTTGCATTCCCTTAAAAATGGGTTTCCCATTGAAACATGTACTAAAGAAACCTGTATAGAAAGACCACCTGTCTATAAAGACCACTTTTCTTGTCTCCCTTAGGTGGTCTTTATAGACAGGTTTCACTGTACATTGAAAAAAAAGTTGTGTATTTAATTAAAGGCGAATCTGTGTCCTGTTTAACGGAATAGCATTATAAGAAAAGGTGGCCTCAGGTGAATGTGAATAATGCATATTTGTAGCCTAGTTTGGTTGCTATAATCTTAATTACAGTCATTATAAAATTTACCTCTAGGGGCTGGTTACACCCCTCCTCTAAATGACAGGAAGGGAAGAAGCCGATTGAGGGGATGATGTGTAAATATGTATATAATAACAATAGCTATAATAATAATACAGTCAAACCTGTCTACTAAGGCCACCAAAGGGAAACAGAGAAAGTGGCCACTGTAGACAGGTGGCCTTTCTAAACAGGTTCTACAGCATACATCTCTCTCTCTCTCAAAATACATGGCTGCTATAGACTGGTGGTCTTTATAGAGAGGTGGCCACTAAGACAGTTTTTACTGTATGATCCCTTTCATCCAGGGTAGCCTAATCAGTGTCATTACTTCTCTTCTTGAGGACCCTGCAATCATCGTATCATCATGGCTTTAGCTGAACAATCTTGATAAGCTCTCAAACATGCGAGGAACATTTCCAACAGCATACACATACAGCGTGTCCACACACAAAACAATTTATCCCGAAACTCTATAACGAAACGTCGTATAAAGAATCATAGTCTAAATTTCAAAGTGTCCACACACAAGAAACGTCATATAAATAATCATCGTATAAATTCAAGGATGTCCATAAACAGAAGAAAGTAATCCTGAAACTCTACAGTCTGGTCTCCTTTCGCTCGAGGTCACGTTAAGCCCCGCCCAGTTAGTTACACTAGTTACACTCTCCCTGTCCACACACAACATTTCTGTGATTAGGCGTGATTCTTTATCGAGTTTCAGTTCGAAACGATGCCCAAACCTGCGTTTCGTTAGACTAGTTTCGTTATACGACGTATCGTTAGTGAGCGTCCACACCTACAATTTGCATCGTAAAACTATCGCGAAACGGTATCACTATCGCGAAACGGTATAGCTAATCATGACTAATGACGGAAAATGTTGTGTGTGGACAGGGGGTTAGAATGTCAACTGGGTTGAGAGAGGCAAAGGAAATTATATCAGAGCCCTGTCTTCTACACAAGCAAGATTGATTTCAATCAATTGAAACTGTGTACTTAAGATTAAGACTAGATTTAATGAACAAAGGCCTTAACTAATACAGTCCTTGTCGAAAGAGGGGGCAGAGTTGAAATACGCTTTCATTAATGAATGTCTGTGGTTTTGTTAAGTGCCTTGTTACAAATATTTCAATCACCTGTTATGAATAATTGTAATAATTGTTGCTAGGTAGGACAAAAATTAGGGCTTGTCCTATCTAACAACAGGTACTATATGTTATTCTGACTATTGATGTACAATTATTCAGAACAGATGAACAAAACGAGGCACTTAACACAGATTTGCGCATTAAATATGATTACATTATAAAAATGGGCAATTAAGTGGAAGACTTGCTATTGATTCAGAACAATCGCACCTCTTTAAAAGGCAGGGACTAGACTTACGCAAAGACAGGTACATGAGGGACGAGTTGAGATCTTAGTTCTTTGACCTCTGCCACATTACCCATAAGCCCCATCATGTTTCGAAGTAGCTCTGGTCTCTCCCTGAAGGTCTATAGTGAAAACGATAAAACATTTAGAAAATTTAATGCTACACTGTACTACTTGTAGCAACTTGCTCCCTCTATAGAGAAAACAATGACTGATCGGTGACCATTGGTCCCCCATGATCCTCTTTTTCTTATGCAGTCAGGTAAAATAACCACCACCACATGAGAGCACATGAGAGCCGAGTTGATGAGATAGCCACCTGTCAGTGACCTCCCTGTGTGGTATAATCCCTCCTAGCCAAACTAGTACAGACGGCCTTTAAAGCTACACTTTTATTTAGTTCTTACTATAAACATTATTTTCTTTTTGTTTAACCCTATCTTAACTGGGCTATTTCAGACCAGGTTTTTACTGAGGGGGGGTCAATTTGACCCCCCCCTAAGATCTCGGCCGTTTCACCGCCGATCGCCGCGAAAATTTGCATGCATGTCAAGTGAAGTGTAAAGAATACTATGGTAATTTCAAATTTTTGAAAAATTCACTCATTTGCATATTTATGCTAATTTATGCAAATAAGGTCATACAATTCACATTTCTGCCCATAAATCATAGATTATTCATATTTAAGTATTCTTTTTCACTACATATATTTATTAGACCATTTGGAATAATAATACAACACACAAAATTGGAAGAGCCAGGTTATTCCTTATGTTATCTCTTGTTTTGATAATTTCTTATGTATTTCATTGTTTTTTTAACTTATGTATTTTATTGTTTTTGTTGTTTTATTTCATTTATAACTACAATTCAACTATTTTGACCCAAAAACAAACATCTAAACTTTAAACAAGACTCAATAACCAATATTTTATCTATTTTTAGGAAAAATGACTTTTACATGTTTTGTACACAAATCATGAAAATGAGCGATTTTCGGGCTGACATGCAAAGACAAAAGGTCATGTGACCTTGTAACCGTAGGTCCGATTTTCGAAAAAATTGTTTTAAAAGATGCGTAAGACTCGAAAGTAAAAAGTCGTGAAAGGAAAATTTTATATCTGCCGCGGTTTCGGAGTAGTCGCGAAATTTCTACAGGGGGGGGTCAAATTGACCCCCCCCCAGTTGACATAGGGTTAATATCCTCAGTTTGAGGACTTTTGTTTAAAAATTGAATGGAAGTATATGATACATCATATACTAAAAAAGTATTTGATAAAGCACTACCGGTAAGTATTGCCATTTCATACTATATATTTCTTGCATACGATTTGAAACTTGGCTGAATTCACTAGGGACCTTGAATGTTTTTTCTGATTGTTATTTTCTCTAAATTTCACATGTATTACTAGTTGAGACATTCTTTTTCTCTGCTTGTTAATTTGGCAGGTGCTTATAATGGTTATAAGCCAAGGGAGTATATTAAAATCACTAGAAATCCTTTAGAACACATGAAATTGTACATATCATTATCATTCTTTGCAATTAAACTAACCTCTTTACATCTCAGGAAGAGCTGCATTCCGTCTCCATGTAGGAATAGTTCACAATTGTGTGCTGTCTCATCTGAAAAAGCAAAACAAAATTTAAAAAGATTAATATTTCATTGGAATACTTCACATGTATAAAGCCACCCCGGACATTTTAAGTGAAATAAATGCCTGATCACATGCTGAACGCTTCCTAATAACATTTGATTACGATCGATGTCACTATTTTGTAACATCAATGCCAAAGCAGCACATGCTGGGTACCTGATATAAAGGGGTACCTGATATAAAGGGATTCCTTGACTGTTCTTTTTCTTTTTCTTCCTTCTCTCCATTACAATGCGAAGGGGCATATCTGTGATATGCACTACATAAGTATTGTATATTATTATCATTATTATGTAAGTCAATAATCGATAGTCTAATTGGTAAATAAACTGTGGGGTGAAATTTCATCTGAAGTAAAAAGCAAAATTCTATTCCCCTTTTTGGGGACTTGCATGGGTCAAATTTATGGTAGGTGCAAAGTCAATGCAAAATCTGTCCTGTAGTCCCACATGTGGAAATCTGTGCACTGGATGAGAGAAAAAGGACCTGGGCCCTTGTCTTACAAAGAGTTGATATTAATCGCAACTTATTTACAATTGACATCAATCGCAACTATATACAAAAGAGTTGAGATACTGCAAACTTGCGATTGATTGGAGGACTTGATCAATCGCAACTCTTTATACAACGGGTCCTGGGCTCCAAGGCGAAGGGTCACAGTCTGGCTTGGTTTACGAACCAAAATTACTCTGGCCTACATTAGACAATGTTTTTTTTAATTTATAAAAACAAACCTGTGACATTCCATAGAGTACTCCAAGCTGTCTCCATCACTTCGTCACAGATCTTGCGGTCCAAACGATCCTTGATTAGCTTCAACATACACTGCAAAGATTGAATAAAAATAAGATTAAAAATAAAATGTAAACCATTTTCAACCAGTTTTATAGATTAGATGTCAGCTTCTTATAAAACTAAAATTATTAATTTCACATAACTCAAACAATTTTCTTCCTTCAGTCTATTCCTAAAATAAAGCTGATTGTACTACATGCTCAAAATATCAATAAATGCAACGGTATTCATTAATTTAATGAATACGGGTACTAAATAAAAAGTTGGATATTTGTTATTGTTCATACAAAACAAATAGAGAGTAGGTTGAAAATATGAAGTGCATCATTGAGTTTCCTCTTTAAAAGAGTATAATGTATACTTTACAAATTGCCACTGAAACTCACTGTGATAATACCCAACTTGCCGACCTGTAGCTTCTGTCTGCCTTCTACATGACACACGATGGAATTACACATGTGAACGTATACCCGTTGAAGGAGGCCCTCTCTGTCCTCCGTCAGCGCAAGTTTCACAAGGTTCTTGACGACACGCTCGAACTGGAACTGGAAGTCTTCGGGGATGGAGAAATTGAAGAGCGTCAGGCCGCAGTTGCGTAGGAGAGTCACGCTGTCTGATACGCCCTCTATGGCATCTAGCAGACAGTTGATTACCGCTCTGATTGATGAAAAATGATTGATAAAATAACAGTATTTCCCATTTACTAAAAAAGCAATGTTTCTTTTTATATGAATATTGTACACTGAATTCTAGCTCTTGCAGATTTCTTTGTCTTTTCAAAAGGAATCCTGATGTCCTATGCTTATTTTGTTTTATAAGTAAAATTTAACATTTTGTTGAACCGTGACCAAAAAAACCCCCCCAATGGTGGTTTCTTTGTGTACTCATTCATTCATTTTTTGATCAGTATTTCGTAACACAGACAAAGGGGAGAGATTTTTAATTTATTTTTCAACACAAGAGATGACTTGTTCCATTAAATTTGTCATTGATTTAAAGGTAATACAAAGTTTTGGTATGGGGTCATGAATTTGGTTCAAATGAACATATTGGAAGCATATGTGATCCTACAATATTCAATGAGCGTCGTCGCGGTTGAAATCGAGTCTAAAGTTATGAAATTGTAAATAATAAACTCTTTATGTTGTATAGCTCCCTCTCGAGGTCAAGATATTAATTAAGCTATAAAACGGTGTTTCTTGACTAAAATCGACCGATTAGCTATTCATGTTTGAAAATTATATATCACAACTACATATTCTGAGATTTTCATGGTCGCAGCTACCAATGTACTGCCGTAGGCGCTACTTGAAATTTATCAAAATTTACCGGGAGCACCGGTAAATCTTTATATTCAATTTTTCTCAAAAGCAGAAGTGTCTTAGGAGCTAATTTTTCTTGTGCTTTTAATACATCCACAGGTGCATCCAAATTTATCCAAATTGTAAAGAATCACTATCCACCCAATTTTCAAAATTTCCCAAAACTTTGTATTACGTTTAATCACCACATTATTCCTATACTAGTTAACATTCATGCTGGAATCAAAATGGCATATTCATCAGAAAGAACAATGTAAATAATCTATTTTTTTCAATTAACCTGTTGACATCTGAATTATTTAATTCCCATAAGCTTACTACAGGTACCATTCAGTTCCAGTAAGCAATGGGTTAAATTTGAATAACTGCTCAAGTCTTCACTTACTGTCTCCCAGACTTTGTGAGTTGCTTCTTGTAGTTTCCTCTTGTCAGATGAAATAACGATGCGCTGAAAGGAAAAGATCAGGGGGGCGTTTCACAAAACTTGTCATCAGTGACAAATGACAGTTGTTGTTATAAGCTACTGAAATCCTTGCTTATGATTGGTTAATTTGGTTATCAACAGATTTGTCACTGATTTTTGTCATTTGTCATTGAAAAAGGGCTTTGTGAAACAGGTACCAGGAAGAGGATATCACATCAATCAATAACTCTGATCTTTGAAATTCCTACTCTCTTGCAGCAAAATCTAAATTGTAAAATCTTTTGACAAAGGTCATATTCAACCTAAAGTTGCAATATCAATTAAATGATCATTTGGAATGCGTTGAAAATGTACGTTAAAGCCCATCTGTACTAGTGTACAGGAGGGATTAGACCACACTGCAACGTCACTGACAGGTGGTTATCTCATTAAGTCAGCTCTCAATTAACATCAGAAAAAGAGGATCATGGGGGACCAATGGTCACTGATTATGCATTGTTTGTTATATAGAGGGCGCAAGTAGCTATAAGTAGTGCAGTGGGCCTTTAAATCAAAATTAAACTGTCTATGAATAGATTCATCATACTTTTAAAACGTGATATGACGCATTGAGGTATTGTACATAAATGAGTGATTTGCAGAAGGAAACCAGGTATTTTATCAGCTGAAACTCACTCTATCAAAAGTTAGCAATGCTATAACAGTGTTTCATGATAACATTGAAGTTATTTCTCAGAATGTACAATGATATTCATGTTACAGATAAGATTTGCAGAGAAAACGCAATCGATAAACCTAAATTTAAACTGTTGATTACCTTCCAGATATTTGGATTTGGTTATCGCTAGGGTACCTCTTCATCGCATCTATTATACCCTGTAAACACAAACAAAAAAAGAAAAAATTACACTTGAAGACAACTCCATCCTCCTTGATTATAAAGAATGATTCTTCAAGTCATTAAAACTGAAAACACATCTGTTTAATTAACTGTTTCTTGTAGCGCAGTAGAATATATACTTAACGTTGGATAGTTTCTGTGCTCTATAAATTTATTATTATTATAATTATTAACCCATCCCCTACAGAAGCTAGGTGGTACCTGTATAAAGCTTATGGGAATGCCAGAATTCAGCATTCAATGGGTGAAGGTGATCTGACATATATTCAGGCGACATTTGCTTCTAAAGGCTTTAGCTTTTCAAACGTATATAAAGTTAGGGTTGCGACTCAAGTTTTAGATTAGGTTAAGTGTTAGGTCGAGGTATAATGCTGAGTCTACAGTCAAAGATAGACTTAAATTCATATGGGAAATCAACGCCAAAAGTAACTGTCACTGGAGCAGTAGTTGTAAAATCTTTATAACAACTAATCTTGAATTCTGGCGATGTCATTAAAAAATGTCCAAAAGTTAATATTGTGTTCTAGTTATGGAATGGCATTTCAATATTTCAAGATATATTGTCATGCACTAGATAGGTTGTTTGGAGCAGCAAAACGTAAACAAACTAATAAAATCTTCAAACATATGTTTCCAAAACATACCAATGGAAACAATATCTTAGACTATACACTGTGAATTCTCTATAAAATAAATCAGTATTTTCATCAACAATCAAACATTGATCAGTTGTGTTGAAAAACATATGAAAATATGTGGCAAATGAAATAAAGAATCTTTGTTTTAAGCAGTTCTTCAAGAATTAGTCACTTTGCTTTCTCAGATAAACGTTCCAAATCATTTACCGACATGATTCTCGTACTTTCTGCATGTTTTCAAACAAAATTGACTATATTTGACCAATATTACCTGTACTGCTCTCAAAGGGGATCTGCAATTGATAACTCTCAGGATATCAAAGTAGGCGTTAAGTCCTTTTAGCAGGAAACCTCTCCTTTCAACATACTTCTCTACTGTGATGAGGATCTGGTCTTCATTGGCTAGTCCAGCAACCTGGTATAAATAAACAAACATTAATGAAAAGAAGAAACGCTCTCATTTCTCTGCTTCTATTAAAACCAACTTAATATCAGGGCGGACTTCCCCTTTAAGAATGAAGTCACTTCAGGGGATACTTGTCAAGTGGAGGAGATGTCCACAGTAATTCGTCGGCCGGCTGGCAGAAGGGCGTTAACGTGCGTGTGACTCAAAAACTACTTTTCAAATTATTTGCATTTAAAGATTTGTTTTATATTTAATCTGCTCTCCGTCCCGAAAATTAGTTTAAAAATGCTTAATGCTTCATTTTTTCCCTGAAATTCAAGCTAACGCCCTTCTGCCAGCCGGGCGATGAATTGTCCTATAGGTGGTAGTCCAGGAAGTATTTGTATGGACATGGATATCATTTTTGTCATTTTATAAAAACAATGATTTTTGTTTTTTATTTTTTCATTACGAATGCCTTAAATAAAATTAGATGTACTTACCCTGATTGCTGGGACGTGTTGTCCTTCACACTCGTCCATTCCAACCAGTCCAAGAAAATTCAGTTTATGTCTCAATCCTTTAAGTCCTTCTATACTACTAACAATCGTTTCCTCCACTTCCTCCTCCTCCTCCCCCTCCTTCCTATTCCTACTAGTCCCCACGTTTTCATCGTCATCATCGTCGACATCCATGGGTTTCTCTACCGGGGCAGGCCAACGGTCCACATTGTCCTTTCTAGCCTCAGCATTAGCACCACCATCATCCTCATCCTCCTCATCTCCGTAGTCAGAGTCCAGCTCCACCGCTCTCTCGTCTTCCGATGAAGACGACGATGAATCATCGCCATCCATCGCTCCTTGCGCTAACAACTGAACCTCTATGTTGTTTCCATTATCAAGCCTTCCGGCATCTCCACCACTGTAAGTTCAAGGAAGAAACATTTAACACAATTCAAATGAGAAAAGATACTATACCCACTTTCAAGGCAATGCATCCACGATTGCTCGTTACTTTTCCAACAATATCCACAGAGCTGCCACATTTGGTTTTTGTAATCAGGGAGATTTTTGTGAAGCGAGCGTTTGAACCGAGCGAGCGAAGCAGGTGCGTCGTTGCGGGTGGAGTCCAAGGGGGTCCAGCCCCCTTTTTCCAAATTTCTAATAACTACCGAATTATGTTACTCCCATACATGTAGGCTAAATGGACCGTCCAATTATTGCAGGTAGCTCAAATAAACTCAAGTCGTGCAAAACTTGACTACGGTACACACATTTTAGCTATTTATTGTCACATTTCAGATAGGAGGGCATTCAAAGGGCAATCCTCTTCTATTCGTGGGGTCCTTTCTTCCATGATACTCTTTCAAGTTCCACACTCACATAAAAAGGTTATTCCAAAGCTCAGAAATGACAGTTTTCACCTTCAACAAATATCAACCTTCACTTGAAGTGTAACGGATTAAATCTCCGAGATCCATCATTACTCACTCCTAGTTGTCATATTTGGCAATTCCTGATATAATTTCATTTTACCCTACAGTGTAACTCTCAAGTCATTTTAAACATTAAATGATTTTCATGTCATTGCACTTATTTAAAGTGGTTTCATTCATCACACGTCTGTGTAAGGCCATAAGGGCAATACCTCTGAGAAGTATGTTCATTATAAGCGCCCTTGTGGCTCAAAACAGAAGATATCTGAACAGGGTTTACTCACTCCGGCTGGTTGTCGACTCTTTGGTGATTCCTGATGTCATTTCCAGACAGATCTAGAGACAGGAGTGAGGGGAGGCTTTTCACGAGGAACTTCAACATGGCTGTCGTCAGGGGTAGTTTGTAACCCTCGTTGTTGACAGAAATATCTAAATGCCTGGAATTGAGATGAGCGACATATCATTGGCAATAAATATTATTGATTACAATTATGGTAAAAATTGTAAAACAACATAAGTAACTCCCATACAATGACCATATATAGATAGTCTATAAAAAATTAAATTCCGCCTGTGATCATTCCCTAATCCCTATAAAGATAAAATATCTAATGGTAGGCCTACCCTTCTTTCCAAATCATCTGCTTGAAAAACATCAAGGTATACTGTAAATCTCTGTGTGAAAGACGTTTTTTTTTTTTTTTTTTTTTTTTGCTGACTCTGTCGGCAGCAAGCCAGGTTAAAACACTCATGCGGGGAAGGACTTTCATTTAACTGCGAGGTGCAGTTGAAGGCGCCGATTTGTGCTTGTGAACTTACAGTCACAAATAATAGTAACAATGTTTCTTTTTAGAAGAATGTGTAAGATCATTAATGTAAATTAAAAACAATAGAGGACCTAGGATAGGACCTTGTGGTACGCCGTGTGTAATAGAAGAAAAATTGGAGGAATTATTATTATTATAAACTACATATATTGAGATCTATTAGAAAGATTACTTTCAAACCAAGATGCCAGACAAATTTGAGTGTTGTTCTAGTTTCCGAGTGGTGAGTCAACACACCGATTACTGAGCTGGGAGACACTGCCAGGCATAGTGCCAGGTGGAGGGACATAAATCAAAACTTTAAAAAAAAAAAAAAAAAAAAAATTGTACCCCTATTTACATGCAAGACGCACCCCCGAATTTCAATTTCAAACAAGTGCGTCTTATACACAGAGATTTAGGGTATACTATAGGTGTAGGTGACTGAGATATGGTAGGTGAGTGTATGTTAACCTTAAACAAAAATTATGGATTCATAAATATCAAAATTTAGACATGAACTCACAGTAATCAGCCCCTTTTCTGATTTCATACCTAACTTTGGTTGGCAATTGAGTTTCCTAATCACAGCACGATTGATGCATACCAAGTATGCTACAGGAATGTTACCTTAGTTGTGGGATGTTAGACACATACTCCAGACTGCTTTCCACCAGAACGCAATCATGAAGAACTAGGGACCTAAGCTGATGCCTCACAGGCTCTAGGAAAGATAGGTCTCCATTCTTCACCACTCTTGAGACATCCAGCACCGTCAGGTTCCTAAGCTCTTGGACAAGACAATGAAGTTGTACCCCACTCAAGTCTGTGTACCCTATGTTCAGACTTCTCAGATTCTTCAAAGGAAAGTCAAATAGGGGAAGTCCGTATTTCTCCAGGGCTTCTCTGCACTTATGGAGATTCAGTAGCTGTAGGGAGGTGAACTTCAGCAAGGACGGCAAGCAGTCTTTACTTAGGTTCTCGCATTCCGAAATGTCTAGCTCAACGAGTTTGTGGTTGGATAGCTTCTCAAGGCTTTCATCCGAAAGGGTTGTCCTACTAAGATTGATCTTTGACAACTGGACTCTACTCTTGTCACAAAGCGCTTGGAGTTTGCTGTCGTCCAGGCCACCTCTCCTTGCGAGCGTGTTGATGATCCTATCGCTGATGATGCTGGGAAGATACGCATCCTCGCGTAGGGAAACTACCTTTCCGTTGGTGTCTACCACACATACTGTTCTGAGATCATTCAGGGTGTACTCTATCATTAACTCCTGCAGAGTTGGAGGACTTGGATCTCCTGCTCCTACCTCTAGAGCCATGGCTGATTAATGTCCACAGTGTTCACTGACCTTCCTTAAGGTGCCCTCGCCAGTGAGCAATGATCTATGGATTGATGCACTGTAAAAAGAGAAACGAGCAAAATAACAATGAGATTAATTAACACTTTGTTCCAGAATACGACATGCATTGTTTCTTCAACCATTTGAACATTCATGGTCAGAGTTTGCTTGACAAGGGAGCTCTTTTAAAGGTGACCCTAAACAGGCCGAGGAGTAATTAATAATAAAATAATAATGAAACTGAATCTGATAGGTTAATTGGCATAACAAACTGTTTTCAAAAGATATCACTCAATGCTCTATCAAGTAACTTGTAACCAAAATATGTTGGACAAAAGCTAAAATTGTAAGTAAAAAGTGATACCAACGGATTGTACAACATTTTGACTTGCAATTTAAGCAAATAAATTACTTTTGATGGATCACTTTTTTTGATAAATTACTTGTAAAATCTCAGGCGCAAATTAAGTACTTGTTTTTTTACCGGTATGTGTTTTTTTTCTTCAGTTGTAATGCATTCTGGTTCTAGATAGAAGTTTTAGATCGCGATTTAACGTCAAAAGAAATTTGATAATGAATTTTCTAGGAACACCTTTTATATTATTTGTATGTAAAAATTTGGTCGTTCATTTGGTATCAACTGATCTAACATAAATTTGTGTAGAATATGAGAAATCATGGATCGAATATCATATTCCAAATTATTGTTTAAATGTTTGCTATCTCAGGACACTCTCCCAAATGGGAAGACTTCCTTTTGCGACAGCCACTCAACTTGAACAAAAAAATATGGGTACAGCTTAGAAATATAATGATGTATCTAATAATAATATGATATATAAAACATGATAAAATGGGGTTAGGATTAGGGTTAAACTTAGGGTTAGGGTTAGGGTTAGGTTTAGGGTTATTGTTAGGGTTAGACGACATAGGTAGTGAATAGGTGGCTGTCGCGTCGCCATAAGGAAATCTTTCATATCAAATGTATTGTTTTTGTTTTTAACACGTATGAAAACTTAGACCGAATTTTCCGTCTCTTTCGTTCGTTAGCCTCTTATTGGGGTAGGGTCGGCCGGCTCTCTCTTTAGAGACGGAAACCGTCTATACCACATTCCCATGATAACGCCACGGCCATTTCAGGTCGTAGCGTTTTGCCCCCAAAATCCCCCAAAATGTCATTTTACCTCGTGCATGTTATATTGTAAATTAGGCCTAGGCTATAATAATTCAGTTCCACTTACCAACTTGACTGAAATAATCAGTTTAATAGTCCCTTTTAGGAATTTATGGGTCAAAATCGAAATCCATGTTGAAAAAGATTTTCAAAATGGATTTCGATTTTGACCCATAATTTCCTTAAAAGGGACCATTAAACGGATTATTTCAGTCAAGTTGGTAGTGGAACTGAATTATTATAGCCTAGGCCTAATTTACAATATAACATGCACGAGGTAAAATGACATTTTGGGGGATTTTGGGGCAAAACGCTACGACCTGAAATGGCCGTGGCGTTATCATGGAATGTGTATAGACGGTTTCCGTCTCTAAAGAGAGAGCCGGCCGACCCTACCCCAATAAGAGGCTAACGAACGAAAGAGACGGAAAATTCGGTCTAATGAAAACTATGATGTTTATTAAACTTGACTCTAGTCCTCTCCAACTCTAACAAGTTGTCTCAACATTACAAATTAACTGAGAGATTCAGATAGCTTAGTACTATTATGCCAATGGAACTATATCTCATCTAATCTAAATCACAGAGTTTCAATGTAGAACTACTCGATCACAATCTCTGACCCAGTCTCAGCTCTAAATTCAGTGACTGATTGTCATACTCCACAATCGCATCCACACAGCTCCGATCAATTTTTATATATTATTGGTCATTATAGATTATAGATTAATATCTAGAGACAGAGACAGTGGAATTTGCACATTCACTCTCACTCATTCACTGCACATTCTGAATGCGTGATATGCAACTAACTAACTCTCAGTCTATCTCGGTGCACTGTTTCACTTTCAGTTTCAGTCCAGACTCGGTCATGATCATGTCACGTCACTGAAGCTGCACTAGATCAAGTCAGAGTCAGACTCAGTCACATTCATAACAAAACGAGATTTCATAAATTTGTACTCAAACGACATTGAATTAGGGGCCTACCGGATATCGGAGCAGAGACATGTAATGTCATGCAAAATTACAATTAGTCAAACGTTGACCCATTTCCTTGGCCTCGC
>JAVYIG010013755.1:0-45279 GCA_035222895.1 Strongylocentrotus droebachiensis
GACATGAAGACCTTAAAATAGGCATATTTCTCGACTGACTGTAACTTTGGGAACGATTTTCCAACAAACTCATAAATACGTATAACTTACTTATGTCATTTCACAATATTTGTAAATCACTGAAATCGAATTAGAAATAAACCTCGTTTTAATCTTTTTTGGGGATACACCAGTAGTGTCCAGTGGCGTATCTGGCGCTTGGTCTCGTTTGGGGGGGGGGGGGGCGCGATAGGAGCGTGAAAGCATATCTTTTTCCATATTTATTTTCTTCTTACTCTTTATTTTCTTTCCCTTTCTCTCCTCTTTCCCATTCCCTCCCTCCCTTCTTTCTCTCTCTCTCTCTCTCTCTCTCTTTTGCTGAGGGGGAGGGGGAGGCAAGGGCCTTTCGCCCCCGATCCACACATTGTTGGCGGGAAAAATCGCAACTGATCTCCCCTACCTTTTCTTCCCCTTTTTTTCTCTTTCCCTTTCTCATCTCTTTCCCTTCCCCTTCCCTTCTTTCTCTCTTTTTAAAGTTCCCTGGGGGGAGGCAAAGTCCTTTCACCCCCTACCCGAACCACATTGTGGCTGGATTAATTGCATCTGACCCCCTCCCTTTTTGTTTACCTGTTATCTTTTCTTCTTTCCATTTTTTGTTCCCTTTTAGCTCTCATCTTTCCTTTTCCCTTCCTACTCTCTTTATTTTTGTCCGCCCCCCCCCCGAGGATCAACAAATTGTTGCAAGAAAATCATAACTGATATCTCCCTTCATTACTTTTCTTCTTTCTTTCCCCCCTTCCCTTTGTCTCCTCTTCTCCTTTTTTTATTTCCCTTTCCTTCCTTTTTTTTTTTTTTTTTTTTTTTTTTTGGGGGGGGGGGGGGGGCAACAGCCTCGGAGGCAAGGCCCTCAGTCGCCCCCCCCCCCCCGTCGATCTCTTTTTTCCCCTCTTTTCTTTTCTTCTTCCTCTTCTTTCTTTACTTTCTCTCCTATTTCCCCTTCCCTTCTGTTCCTTCTCTCTATCTAGCTCTCTCTCTCTTTTGGCGGGGGAGGGGAGACCCCTTCGGCCCTCCCCCTGGATCCGTGCCTGGCCGTGGGTGTGTCCCCCCATCCAATATGTACTGACCTGAGCAGTTTTGTAATAGTGAGCAGGCCCCGTTCGTACTGAGCTGAGCAGCTTTGTAACAGCGGACTTGATTGGTTGCCTTAAAAATCAAATTACGAGCGTTCTGCGCACCCGTCTGGAAAAGGGCACACGCGTGCTAATAACACCTTGCACACGTCTGCTAAATAACAGGCGGTGATTGGTCAATCTAGCAGACGTGTGCCGCGTTCTATACGTCTGGGGCATGTGAATAAAGTCTCCAACGGCTTTCCATAAGTTACATTCAATGTGTCGTATGCAGTTATAGCCGCGTGCTGCGGACTGCACTGGCCAGGAGGCAGGACGAAGCAATACTTCCATCGTTTCCGCTTTGAATTTCCTGAATTTGTCAGACTTCCAGAAAAGCAACAGTTATAAAAGGCGAGCACTTATGGGCGTAGACAAATGTAGAAATTATATTATGCGCCTGTATTTATGATTATTTCACTTGGCATTATGACAGTTTACATTGCAACTGGCAAAGCTAGGAATACCAAAAATAGATTTCTATTTATTATGAAGAGTGTGACGTCAGTGTAGCGAAACAATAGATGTGGGCGGATCGCATAATCACTTTCAACCAATAAGAGAGTGGTATCGCGATCTGATCGCGACGCTATCGTCTTCAGTTGGAGGGGAGAGAGAGCTTGATGACACACACGCACACACACTTTTTTTTTTTTTTTTTTTTTTTTTTTTATTTTTTTTTAACAATTTTGTTTTATTTCTCCAGATGTGTAATACAAACCATGACATACAATTGAATAAAATAAACGTGTTCAATATTGATGCTTTTACATAAACATAATTAAACTCAAACTTATTTGAAGTATAATATAACTTAGCAACAAAGTAAACGTATAAGTACCTAAACATAATATGTCAATTGTAAATGTTATTTACTATATTACAAAAAAAACAAATCTGGAGATAATTTTACTGAAACAATCCTGCCCCCTCCCTGCCCCCTCCATCACACAGACATACTCACCCTCTATCACACAAACATACTCACCCACTCACACACATACTCACCCACCCACCCACCCACCCACCCCCCCCCCCCCCACACACACACACAGTACTCACTCAGTGGATGTCTGCCAACATTCTCAACTTAAGAAAAATATACTAAATAAGTTATCCAGGCCGCAAAATCGAGTTACGCTTTTAACAAGCTCACGGTGGAGAAGAAAGCAAATCTTAATTAATCTTAAGCTGCTCCCACTTTAAGAAATGTGATCCTAGCTTTCCCATTTTAATTGCTATTTTCTTTTCCTCATCCCTATACTTAAAAATGCTTTTTTTCATCTTTTCTAAAGTGAGTACTCGCCCCCCCGATCTTGACATAAATGTAACATACTTCACCATGAAAATGATAGTATTACACATTTTTATTCTATATGAACTACCTACCAACCCAACAAATATATCTCGCCATTCTAAATCTTTAATTTCATCTAACTCAAAAAGTTGTATTAAAGCCTGCCATAACCTTTGAACGCTCCCACAAGATAAAAATAAATGTTTGTATGTTTCTGTTTCCTGTTTACAAAACGAACATAAATTATCACCAACAAAACACACACACAACGCACGCGCGAACACGCACACCCACTATAAATTAATGCATGCATTAAATTATTACAAATATATCGGCCAACCCCTCATAAGATTGTACAGTATGTACTTCATCTTTTATGTATTGATTGAATGTTTAAAAATGAAAAAAAAAAAAATTAGATTTCATCATCGGATTCAAATCAATAATACAGAGAGTAATTTTTTCCCATTATCCCTCTTTTGTATAAAGTACTTACATGTATTATGTTTTGTACAGGATTGTCATGTCTTCGAGCTTTCCGTATGTGGCAATCCTTTTTTAGGATTCTTTTATGTAAATGATATATTGTACCTACATTTAATACTTCAATAATTTGTCAATCATTATTTTGTTTATTATGTTGTAAATTTGTAATCAGTTTGCAAAGTAAATCTGGAAAAAGACCATGAAGAGAAGAAAAAAATGAATAAAATAAATGAATGAATGAATAAGATGATTAAATATCAATACAGCCCTGATAATGCTCATTTTGTGCCCTTAAAGACCGTCAATACTACTGGGCCAAAAGGGATTAGACCACACAGCGAGGTCACTGACAGGTGGCTATCTCATTAACTCAGCTCTCAACTAACATAAGAAAAAGAGGATCGTGGGGGACCAACAGGCACCGATTGGGGAAGTTTTCTATATAGAAGGAGCAAGTAGCTACAAGTAGGACAGTGGGGCTTTAAAAGAACACCCACAAAACACCTATACCACACCTCATATCAATCATAATTATTTGTATGGCACACATCAGCTTAAAGGGATCCGGTAACTTTAAGATCCTTTAAAAAAATCCTTCATTTAGCTCATGCTGCAATGATAGTTATAAACCTTTAGGTCAGTCAGACACCCCATGACTTTTACAAGCCGATCGCCTGTCTTATTATCAAGATATTTATGATTGAATATCGAAAACAATGCGTTTGCCAAAAGGTTTTCATAACACTACAGGCTATTGGGGAAAACGAGTATGGTAAAACTGGTCACTCAAAGGTTTCTACTTTTTTGAGGCACTTCTTGATCATTTTGAAGCGCAATTTTTTTAGGGCTTCAATATAACACCATATCACAGACACTGATAACAAGTAGGGCCTTGCATCTCAGATTTAAATTTGTTAAACGATGCCTTTAAAGTGGAGGTGTCATGGTTCATTCACTTGACCCTCAATCCAGGGGTCAAATCCCAGCTCAGCACTAATGTCCTTTGGCAAGACATTAATCTGCATTTGCCACTCTCAACCCAGGTTTAAATCGGCACCCAATATGCTAAAGCTCTAAATACTTAGCCACTCGGCTATGAACGTGGGAGCGCCAGAAGCATCACATCGTGACTAACATGTGTGATATATAAGAAGCCACCATAATTATCATTACCACACATTCTGTGAACCAGAATAACTTAACTCATGATTTTCAACTTGAAAAAAGAAAAATGGCCAAGGATCAAGATAACTGACACAGTCTGAGTTTCATTTAACAATTTTAATGCTGAACTTGATATCAAAAGCCATACACCACATGCACAGATATATGAAAAGAAGTTAAGTTTGTAATACAACTTACACAGAGAATTGGAGAAGAGTGTAAAGAAGAAAAAAATCTTCTGTAACAAACAAATATAGTAATAGACAACGGTAAGTGCTTGGTATGTACAGAATTTTCTCAAAATACATTTAGTACTCATACACAAAAGTTGTTTAGTATACAGTTTCATAAGAAAGGCATGCTACACATACTTCATTCATACATAATTTAAAGCAATTAAAACTTAGATACAGTAATGTGAAGTACAATGCCTTTTTCTTTCTTTCTTGGCATTGGATATTACGGTTACTGTGATTACTATAATGTAAAATTCACTTTATTTGAATAAATTTGCATTTTCTTATGCCACGGCAGTTATGTCAATGTGGTTTTAACATGTCATGTATGAACATTGTCATTTTGTTTAAAATACAGAAACAGCAACAAAAAATTTAAGCAATTTGCTAGATACCAATATCACCTCTCTTTAAAAAAAAATGAAACCCTCCTTTCCCCAGCAACTTCTTGTTGAATAAACATCACTTGAAATACAAGAGACACAAATCATTAGAAAGAAAAAAAAATCCTCTGTCATTATCCATCCATGAATGAACCTGCATTCAATCAGCAGATGTATTAGATTTATTGTATTATTACCAACGCTCCTTCTCTCCCCTTTCCTTTTCTTCTCTGCAAGTCACTCTTTTTTATTTTTATTGTTATTGTTGTATCTAAGTTCAGGGCTGCGGGCACGTCAAGATACTTTGCTTATTTCTGTAGCCTCCTGCATCTAATTTATGTTAATTATGCATTCAATATATTTGTTTAATTTTGTTTATTATCTGTACCGGTATACAATTATATACACTTAAAATATTGTACCAAACCATATTATGTTCATGAAATTGTATGATGAAAAAAAAGGAAAAATGATGCAGAAACCAATAAATCAAATCAAATCAAATCAAAATCATGATACCCAATTTGTGATGATAGGGCTTGAGACCATAAAACTATGATAACATTTTTAATGAGCAGTGTCCAAATTAATTTGTGCTTGAGAGTTTTGATCAATACCATGAACTCTTTCACTGTGAAAGCTTCTGCCTTCTTCGCATGAACAGACAGAGAAATGGGGTCATATGGAATTGAATGATGAACAAAGGAATTCTTATCATTGTTTTTTGTTTTGTTGTCTTTACCTCATGTTTATATTTTGCATCCTCATTACAACTAAATCAAGTTTCGCATCATATAAAGAGAATGAATGAATCTTTCTTTTTTCCTACTTTTTTTCTTCGGAAACACACTGTATTAAATATCATATGCAGGAAAACAGAAGTTACAAAAAGTGGGAGTCACTACAGAACAATGGTAAGGAGTCAATAATATATATATACTTAAAAAAAAATAAAACTTATTATTTAAAACACACTGGCATTGAAAAAAGAATCATTACAGTTTACTACTTTCAATATCTTGTTTGGCATGTCACATAGCACATTTCCCCCATCCTATTCAAGTCACAGAAAATACTGAATATTGTTTCTGTTTTTATCATGTTATAATATCTATATCTAAACCCTGTATCTATGTACATTCAATTAAGTAAAGTTGTATTGGATATGTGAGCAAAAGCGAATTCCCATTGGACAATACAAAATGAAAAAGAAATTGATTACCTAAAGAAAATAAGTTTGATAATACAACTACCGGTACTGGAAGGGGGGGGGGGGCGTGTTTGGCAATGTGGTAAATGGGCTTTACTGCGTACCTCTACCAGTGTTTTTTTTTTTTAATCTAAACAAATTCTTGCTGAATTAGGTAACGATGTATGGAGAAACAGAGAGGCTTCTTAACCTGTTGACAACTGAATCCTCTCATTCCCATAGGATTAACACAGGAGCCAACTGGTTCCAGTTGTCAATGGGTTTTATGAGAGACTTGGATGAGGGCACGTCCAGCGTATTTCATTCTTCTAAGCTCTCTTTTAGCTTAGAATCACTTATCTTGGACTGAATTTCTGCAAACAATGACTTCATCTGAAAAAAGAACATACAGTTATGAAAAATGAACTTACTGTTAGTGTTCTTAAAGCTGATTCAAGCACTATGCTCAATTTACATAAATTGTCATGCAAAGTGGCAGGCAGCCCTTTGGTGTTTGTCTCCCTCTTTGTTGGCTGTTTCATCAATTACAAGGATCAATGGGGATTCATTACTTTTATACAAGTTTATTCAAATGTACAGTATCATAATACGTCTCTGATATCCAATGATCATAGAAAAGTATAAATGAAAGTCAAGTGTATACAATGAAGATATATGTACAAAGTATCAAATATCTGCCTAGGTCCATTGATGGTAACTCTGCCATCATTATCAATGACCATGGCAACGCATCACTCAACAGCCAATCAATTCAAAGTTACCATGGAAGTTACCATGGCAAAGTGAATTCTTGGGCAGCATCATTTCTATAGTTTTAAACTTTAACTAACCAAAGCTCAAAACCACGAGCTAAACTTAACTTTAATTACGCTCATGTATAACCATGATCTGGGTTAAAGGTATAGACCAGTTCTGGTCTTGCGATTGCATTGTGAAAGAAACGTTGTGGAATCGATCAGAAAAGGCTGATCATCTAGCATATATGTATTGGTGTGTACTGCAAGGTTCTGGAATCATCAAAATGATAAGAAAGTTGGCCCCGTCTTGGTAAAGTTACAAGCACTGTACACAGAAAGATGTATACGGGACTACGTGATATCTATCCAGGCCGGATAGATATGATAATTTACCAAATATATCAATTAGTAGGCGGTTTCCCGGCAAAATTTGTATCATCACGGATTAGTCAAAACATATTCTTTCACATGATTGGTAATAATTGAGCTTCCAAATTTTTTGCGGAGAGAGGAGCGTTCCCAAAACTGGTCTTTACCTTTAAAAACTCTGAGTAAGTAAACCTCAAGTTCCTGAAACCACAATAAAAGTGCATCCACCTGGTCCTCAACTACAAGCTAACCTCGAAAATTCAAAACCACGAGCTAAACTTATAGTTCATGACCACTCCTGTTACCTAGCTATTAATTATGGCACTGTACCTTTTCTTCATAGTTGACCTTGAGCGCGGAGAGATGTGACATTAGATCCATACCCAAAGAACACCAGACATCTGCCACGCTGTACTGACCAGAACTAAATTAAAATTGAAAATTAAAATTTAATTATTATTATTTTAATTGTTATTCTTATGATTATTATCATTCTTATTATTCTTATTATAATTAAAATTATAATTATAATCATTTTTTATTATCACGAAATCAGGAAAAAACAAACAGTGAAGACAAAACAACACTAAGCATTGAAATGAATCACATGAATGCCTGGAAAAGAAAAAAGATTAACTAAATAACTGTAACCTAAAGCGAGGGTCTTCTTTTCCGAACCATGTGGCTTAACATAAAGTATAGCACAGAGTAGCAAGATATAAAATATAATGAATTGCAAGTATATTGAATTAGAGAAAAAGAAGAAAACAGTTCATGTTGCATTATAAATGTATATGTCTATTTAAAAAAAAAAGAGAAAGAAAAGGAGAAAACAAGTTCACAACCTGAAAAAATAAAATGAACTCAAGAGGGCGCTATTACCTGAATGAGTAAATTCCAGTGTTCCATGCCTTTGTCATCAACCATATTATCTCCATTTCTGGATATGTGTCCTTCACAAGCAAAAGAAATTGCATAAATTGATTAAAATCATTGAATAGACGTGTATCACCATTATGCCTCTCCTCTGTTGAATTACAGACTAAGTACATGTAATTTATGTACAATGGGCAAGATATGAATCATATAATTACTGACGTTTAAGATTTTAGTGTCTTAGCATTGTACTAGATATATTAATTATTTTGCTTTTATTTCATTGCGTCTATGGCTCTGCTCCACAGTTCTGGGGGGTGTTTCACAAAGATCCTAAGTTGAACTTATCTCTAAGTTGGACTTAGCAATTATGGAAAGCCGTTAGCATCATTGAAAATATTTTGTAAAAATCATTTTAAAAGACATAAAATGTTGATTCAAATTATTCATATTTTCTAATATCTTGGGAGATTTCATGTTCTTGATGGGGAATTTATAAAAAGTCTAAAATACTTGAATTTTTGCTTTTGAATATGTTTTATTTTAAGGTTACAAATGGCTCTCCATAATTTCTAAGTCCAACTTAGAGTTAAGTTTGACTTAGAATCTTTGTGAAACACCCCCCTGGTGTAATCATATCGTGCGTCCCCAAAAAAACTATACACTTTTGAAATGGCTGCCGAATAAAAAATATATGATTATGGGGGAAAAGTTTTATATGTATGGAAAGCTCATAAACTCAACTTTCATATGACACCAACAAGTCCGAAAATAATTCATGCTTGGGTGAGCACTGCTCACTTTTGTAAAGGGTATGAAAATTAGCCTACAAAATTGAGGGTGATATGATACATTCATGATTTGCTGAGTGAATTTCATGGTTTATTAAACCAAACTTTTATGCATGATTGAACAGGAGTTGCATTTTTTATTGTAGCATTGTAACTTTCCCTGGTAGACTCAGTGGTGTGTTCATGGGAGTCAGGATGGGATGATGGTACATGATGTAATTTCCATGTTACAAACTGTTATTTTTTATGTGACTTTGAATAAAAAAAAATTATCCCACATTTCAATTATTGTAAGATTAGTTGAACATCTCATTGATTTACTTAATACCCAGTTAGGGATTATGTAAATTGAATATTCAAATACGGTTTGTTGAAATAAGGAATGTCCAAGATGTCGGCTACTTGTTCTTCAGGTAAACAGTAACTGATTTGTGTGTAAAGTCAGTACGGGACAGACTTTGTCGCATGAAAAGTACCCCTTTACCGGAGATTTTGGGAACACGAATGCGGTCCCTGCGTCCCCAGAGTGTTGGGGGGGGGGGGGGGGGGGACTTACTTTCTCTTCTGCTTGAAGGAGCTTGATAGCCACCTGATAAAGATGCCACGCCTCCTCCCTGCCTGCCGCACCAGGACTGCTACCCTCACCCAGGCACAGTCTGATAGCATTGTGAAGGGTTTTACTATAAATAAGAAGGGATAATATTTAAAGGCATCGTTTAACAATGTTAAATCTGAGATTCGAAACAAAATCCTTGATTTAGCTCATGCTGCAATCATAATTAAAAACCTTTAGGTCAGTCAGGAATTCCATGACCTTTACAAGCCGATTGCTTGTCTGATTATCAAGATATTTATGATTGGAATTTGAAATTTCAAAAAACGTTTTCCCAATAGTTTTTTAACACTGCAGTCTATTAGGGAAAATGAGTATGGTAGAACCGGCCACTCAAAGATTTTTACTTTTTTGAGGCACTTCATGATCATTGTGAAGCGCAATTTTTTTAGGACTTCATTATTACACCATATCACAGACACTGATAACAAATAGGGCCATGCATCTCACATTTGTACGATTGGAACATTGTTAAACAATGCCTTCAAAAGAAACATCGAAAGTGTGTAATTGTGGTCAATTTCCTGCCATGGCACCAATGTCATTTGGCAAGATACTAATCTACATTTGCCACACTTGACCGAGATAGGATTCGCTCCTGGGATGCATCGAGTCCTATGGTAGCCGAGCTAAAGCGCAGGCTAATACTATCCAAAGTCCCTTGGAATGGCACAAAAACCTTATTTCATGTGATAAGCACTGTACGTGAACGGAATAATCTGTAATCATAGCAGGTTTGACATCATTCTATTTTATCAAAGAAGCATCACATCATCTCTGATCATGTACCACATACTACTGAATCTATTTCAATCTCGATGAAAACTCAAGGTTGGATTTCACATACAAATAAAATACAAACAGAGACATAAGAAATGGTAGAAATAGTTCACACAAAGTCAAGGACGCCAAAGAGTCTGATACATAAATATGGAGATATTTTCAAAATACTGTGATCTTTTTAGATATACTTGCCTGCATGTTTTGATGTCTATATCCTTTGAGCTCATGTGTTTCTTAATGGCTGCATGAAGGAGCTTCTTACTCACCTGTTTGTAATGGGCAGGTGGCTCCATGGCAAGAACTTTCAACAACAAAAAATAAATAAAAAAAATGTCATAATCATGATGAAGATTTATTATTCTTTTACTTCCCACATTGAAAAGTATAAAGTAGGGATGTCCACTAAAAAGGAATACCCTTGAAATAAGCAAATATTACTGACATGAGTAAGAATTACTTCGAGACCTAATACAATACTGCATTTGTTTTGCGGCCAATATGATGATTTATTCAGACCTTTGGAAATTTGTGTTTGATAATCTAAAGGTTAAAGGTCACCATTCTGATTGGAACATTACAATAAGTAATAATTAGACCAAACACCCACTGTGACAATAGTATTCATTTTGCTTTTTACACCATTTATTTTGTGAAATCTTTGTGAAAATATGAGACATGAAACAATTAACTGAAACTGAAGCTTTCATTATCTGCACAAGATATGAACATACTGACCTGCCAGAGTTTCGATGGTCTTGATATCATAGTCGGGCGACGAAAGGACTTGCTTTAGAAGCTGGTCCAGTTCCGAGGGTCGTCCCAGCTTCGCCAAGGCCTCAAACTCATAGAGCAGCAGCATGGGATAGGCTCTGTCCCTCTTCTCACCGTCTAAACATTGAGAGCATAAAAATACGGTAGTAATAATAATAATAATATTCCGCTTTTATATAGGGCCCAATACATTGATACAATCATGTGCCTGAGCGCTTTACAGATATATTATTACCCCGGTCATCGGATTTAGGCTTACCCGCACACAATGTTTGCACATTTTCCACTCCCTGGGGAGCATTCCAGCCAGTAGCCATTTTACAAGCGCACACTTGCTAAGTAATGCTATGTAATAGTTATGCTATGTAAGTAATGGTATTGCATACCATTACAATTTCTTCAATAGTTTTCACGTAATCGCTGTAACAAGATATATTCTGATATCTTTAAACACTGTTATGACCCTGTGACCTTTGACCTCTTACACCAAACATCTAATTATTCTTGCATGCTCATACATACTTGATCCAAGTTTACGGTAGTTAAAATCCATTCAATGGTATATCTGTAAAGCGCTTAGAGACATTTGTATTAAGCACTATATAAAAGCGGAATATTACTATCATTATTGAGTTATTATGGTAACAAAAAGCGGGACGAACTGATCATGGACGGAGGACATCCCAAAAACATCCCAAAAACATGATGCCTCCAGGACCATCTTTGGAGGCATATGCATAACAAAACAAACAAACAACCAAACAAAAAAAAACATACTGGCATTTAACAAGTCCTATGCGACGGGGCCTAAAACCTCTTTTAGACACGACACTCACTATTGGCAGTAAAATAAAAACTGCATTACGTGTAAATGAGTGACATAATAATAATAATAATAATAATAATAATAATAATCTTTTAAAGTCCACTCCAAATTTTATTAAACCGAAACGGAAATTCTTTGTGGTATGATAAGAAAGAAGAAAAGTAGCTGCATATATTTTTACCTCCCGAGCCATCACCATGTAGTTGAGAGCACACATTCTGACATGAATATACATGTTCCAACACCTTCTCTAAAGATGCACGCTATAAAGAAAGAAAAAAACATTACAGAAGTGATGATCAAAATTGACACAAAATGTTCTGTGCCCAGCATAACCATAAGGATGTAAAAAGCTATTGTGTGAGACTTTGAGACTGTTAATAACATCAATAAGCCATGCAATTCTTGTGTAAAAATACTGACAAATTTTGATACTTGGATGTTGAAGTTTACTTCTTTATTTTCTTTCCTTTTCCCCTCTCTTGCTCCCTTTTCTTCAAGTTTATGTTGTTTCCTTTATCTTGTACTTATTTATTTGTAATATGATATACCTGAGATACTTTGGACATATCAACCAAATGAATTAAAAAAGATACCCCCACATCCTTCTCAATGGAAATGTACATGGCAAACGCCCAAGGGGAAGACCAGCGAAGAGATGGACAGACTGCATCAAGGCGGACTGCAACAACAGACAAGTTGACTCCCTGACTAAAGCCACAAGGCTAACAGAAGACAGGAAGGTGTGGCAAGCCATAGTGAAACAGAAGCCATCATACATCCCAGTGATGGTGTGGACGGCTTAAGTCAAGTAAGTCAATTTCGTACCACCAACACTTTAGAGCCCTATAGAGTGGTGAAGTGTGACGTCATCAAAATCAAAATCAAAAATATATTTTTGGAATTTCTCAATTTTTTTCTTCATTTTCCGAAAGAGCATAACAAATAATGTCCAAATGTCGTAAACCAATTGAAGATGTTATGTATTGGCTGAGATACTGTATGACCATCTGAATAAATAGATGATTTATGGGAACTCAGTGTTATATTGCTATGGTTCATAACATTACGAGCCAGAGCAATATAACACTGAGCTCCCATAGGACATCCTTTTATTCATATGGTCATATCTCAGCCAATACTTAACATATTCCATTGGTTTTCGACATTCAGACATTATTTTTGATGCTCTTTTGGAAAATGAAGAAAAAATTGGGAAATTCTAAAAATAGATTTTTATGATGTCACAGCAACATTTCCTTTAACATTAATTTTTAACATTTTATGTCACAGCTTCGGTACTCTATATTATAAACAATTGGCGATCAATAAATTCAATTACATCAAATCAAGACTAGATTATTTGTCCCTTTTTGTGTTCTGTATAATTAATCACTTATAAAAACAACTTCATATTTAATTTACATTAAATTTATATATAATATATTACCTTATCATCGTCTTCCTGTGCTTCTCTGGCCATCTGAAGACTAGCAGCAGCAGCCATCACAAGGCATGTCTTTTGTCTTCCTAGATTGCTAGCATCGTTGGACAGAAGCTCACAGAACTATGCAGAAAATAAAATGAAGGGTAAAAGAAAGTTATGCTACGCTCACAAAGATTTGTACGAACGATAATTTCGTACGAATCTCCGTTTTTCCATTGTCTTCACGAATTTCGATTGTCTGAAAATTGTTCGTACGGCATTCGTAGCAGTTCGTAATGGCATTTGTGACCGAGGTTTAAGAGAGGAGGTGGAGAGGAGAGGAAAAGGGAGGGAAAAGAAGAGGAGGTTTGGGGGGGGGGGGGGTGTGAGAGAGAGAGAAAGAGAGAGAGAGAGAGAGAGGGCTAAGGAGAGAGAGAGAGGGCTAAGGAGAGAGAGAGAGAGAGCTAGGTAGACAGGAGAAATAAGAGAAGAAACAAGAAAGGGGAAAAATAAAGACAGACAGAAAGGGAGAAGAAAAAGGAGAGGGGAGAGAGAGAGAGAAGCTAGAGAACGAAGAGAGAAGGGAGAGAGACAATGGAGGAGAGAGACAATGGAGGAGAGAGTGATAAGAGCAATACTGTAAGACACAAAATATACAAAAGCAGAGAGTGATTTTAAATATGTAAACACTACATTTCCTTTAACATTCATTTTTAACATTTTATATCATTTCACTTAAGTGTGCAACCCGTCATAACGTTTAATCCAAACTGTGCCTATAAAAATCATCACTTTTACAGTTCTTAGCCAACAGATTAGTATCACATACCTGACTACACTTAGCAAAGAAGAGGTGTGTGAGTCTGCTCACAGTGGAATGCTCGATGGCCATATTCCATGCTATTGGACAGAAAGGGAAGAAAGAAAGAATGAAATAAAGAACATTGAGAAATTGTTTAAAGATGTACATGTACACGTACTTCATGAATCCCCAAAGGAATATAAAAATGAAGGTTAATCTATAGAAGACAACAATTTCTGAAGTCATGTAAATCAACTCTGTAAAGATTGTCAGTATTCACCAAAGCAGAAGGAAGATATAGACTCATGAAGAAAAAAAACGTGTATTACTAAATATGCAGAAATCAATTTTTCAGATGTTTCGGATTGCTTTTAGACAAATTATCTGAGACATTGATTCGGAGAGTTGATGATGCTTACCTACTTTCATGAACCAAGCTGCCTCATTGTTAAGCATGTCCTTCTCACTGGTAGACTTGGGTTCCTTCTCAGCGATGCTATTCAGCTGAACTAGTACTGTGTAAAATATTATGAATATGTTGATATATATACCTGGTAGTAATAGTAGTTAATCTTGAGTTTTGGTACTGGAATGGCATTTCAAGAGAGATGGTTTTCACACAATTTTGAATTGATGAATAATAATAATTATGATAATAATAATAGTACCCGGTAATACATGTAGCAGTAGAAGTAGTATATATTAGTAGTAGTAGTATCAGTAGTAGTAGAAGTATAATAGCAGCAGCAGCAGCAACAACAACAATAATTATAATAATGATAATAATAACAATAACAACAACACTAATAATAATAATAATAATATTAAGAATAATTGGATCTACATGTATACTTCTTCTTCTTCAAGATAATCTGCCTCCTTCACTGCTGAAGATTCTTGCAGATGTGTGCAAGTGCATGTGTGTGGCGACATAGGGATGCCCAGGTGTGCAGGTGAAAGGTGTATATATATACATAGTGCCAGTAAAAAATTTGCCGGAATTTATTTCCCCCCGGTCTTTAGTTGTCGCTGGAAGGCTTCCACTGATGGAGCCAGGACAACCTCAAGAGGGAGAGCGTTCCACTGTCCAACAGTGCGAGGAAAGAAGGAGTGAATATAGCGCCTTTTCAAGAAGATACAAGGCGCTGTCACTCAGTCAATCAACAAATCAATCAATCAATCAATTGTAGAGGTATGCTTTCAGATGATTTTTGAAGAAGTCAAGTGAAGTATACTATTTCTTAGAAATGCAGGGAGTTTATTTCATAGGCGTTGGGCGACGGATTTGAAGGATTTAAAGCCGGAGCAAGAGGTTTTTCCAGGTGCCCTATAATTTTTAGAATAAAGGCTAGTTTAGGTATGCTTTAGTAAACCTCAACGCTTTTTTAAAAGACGTAAAGTGTAAGAGATTCATATTTTTGTATCTTATAAACACAGAGCTCAGGTACCACCCACATGTATGACCTTTGTTATGCTCAGCTGCCATTCATTTACATTTACATGTTTTTACCGTTTCATATCTGAACGAGCCTGAAGTTCTAATTAAATCAGTTATTTTAAAAATGGCTCCAACACTTTTAAAATGAATAAACTATCACTGTAAACAAATAAATCTGTATGAAATTTACAGGAACAAATCGAATCCTCTTCAAAGGGAATTTTTCATGCAAAAAAAAAAGATCATAAGAAATGTAAAACACATGTGAACTGGAACTGTTGACAGATAAATACTTTATGAAAGCAAAACTATAAGAAAAAGATAGAAATTTGAAAGGAAGACAAAATAGTAAGTTGACCAATGTTGGCAAAAAACAAAACAAAATCTCTGAATTAAATCACATTTTGTAATCATAACTGATAACTCAACAAAAGGAGTTTACGGGAGAGATCGAACCTGATTCTACGTATGATGCTACGGCATTTGCTTCCATTCTACAGGTAAACAATTATACAAAACGCAAAATATGTTGAAGAAAGTTCATATTTTTTTTCTTCAATTTGTCAGTTTTTATATTATTTTGCAGCATATCACTATATCCCTACTTGAAGATAAAATATTTTTTTTTTTGTCAAAGTGCTGTCACTATGAGGGAAAAAATAAAATTAATGGAATTTTATGGGAGATGAGCAAAATTTATACAATGATCATTCAATCACGTGTGGAAACATAATATTTTATAATGAAGGATGATCTTCTTTTTTCATAAATAGGGGATGTCAGAAATTTTAAATCTGTTAACTCTTTAGCTGTAACGTTCCTTGCTTATTTGTTGGTTTGTTGGTTTTTTCATTTGTTTGTGTTGTTCTTGAAAAGCAAAAGAAGAAAATATTTGGCAAAAAGCTTTTTAACTCTATATATCCCACACAAATAATCTCCCTGTGCCACACTATTGATATCCTAGGATAAATAAAACCAAGGCTTCAAGATTTTGTAACTGTTTCCAGTGCCAGATTAATCTAGACTGGTGTCAAAAAGGATGTCATGGAGCTAACCAAGATTGGAAATGGGTCATTTTTGCAAAGCCATTGTGTTGCACAAAGCAATCCTTCCATCGATTGGTGCTTCTTGTTTTGTGCAAAATTTGCAGATGGAGCAAACAAGCGACTATGCAGAGAGGCAAAGGAAGCAAGCAGAGAGTGCAAACTTACACTGGATCTGAACTCTCTCCGGATAGAGTCAACCTCAATCTTGTTAGGCATCTGAAAAAATATAAGGATTGTGTAATGTTTTGGTAAATGAACATAATCAACATCATCATCATCATGTACTGATATTGGTTTTTGAGAGGGGTTACTTCTTCTTCTTCTTGAGTCACTATGCCACAACCTTCACTCTTAATTAGATTGTCCCAATCCATTGTTGGATGCATTAGATCGCACAGGGGGTTAATGCATCCAGATCTTCTTGGGTACAAGGGTCTAGTAGACGGTAGAGCGGTTACTGAGTTACATGCTATGATGATCAACACTCCCTCCCTCCACTTCTTCTTGTCTCGGGTATCCGCCTCATTTAGACCAACCATACTGCTTTATTTCTTCACCATACCTTTCCATGAAATCTTCAGTATTCCCTCTTATGCCATCCACTTCCAGATCCGACGCTCCTTTCACAGATTCATCATCTTCCCCAGATCGAAATGTCGATGATCAAGGAGTCCTGCAATCCACATTCATTCTCGCAGCTGGCTGTGTTCTTCATATCTTCTTTTCTTGAGCATTCTTCTCATTTAAACTGAACTAACTTTCTTTCTTCACCATACCTTTCCATGAAATCTTCAGTCTTCCTTTCCCTCTGATGCCATCCACTTCAAGATCACATTCTCCATCTTTTCACAGGTTCATCATCTTCCCTTCACAACACATGACCCATCCATGACAATCAAGCCTCTTTATCACTTCCACCAGTTTCTTCCAGACCCAACTTTTCCATGAGCTCACTTGCGTTCTCTCTATTAGACACTTTCACACACCACACATCTTCAATATCATGGCTCTTTCTGTTCTGCTCAAGATATCTTCTTCTATTTTTGTTCAGGATTTGCTTTCATCATATTTAATAGCATTCATATTTAATAGAGAATATTTAACCAAACCTTGCATCGACCAAAAATGTAATAGGCAGAGGCAAATTTGACATAAATCAGGAAAACTGCTACTGTTTAGCTTTCCATGGTCAGATTTTACTGATCAAGTTGTCAAACTAAAGAAAACATTATAGATTATAACGTATCTTTGAATAAATCTTTATGAACTGATTGAAATGATATTAACGGTTGAATCCAGGGGGGTGTTTCATAAAGCTGTTTGTAAAGTTACGCATGACTTTACAAATGACTTATAAACGAAAAGCCAAATGGGATGCTCAATCATTTTTAAGTGCACCAACTAAAGTTGAACTGTGCACATGTAGATTAACATTCTTATTACAACAAACCTCTCTTAATGCAAGGTATATCTTTTGCCATAATTTCATGGAGGTTATTGGAAATAAAGTCACACTTTGTTAAAACATCAGGAAAAACTTTGGGGAAAAATCTGGCACTTCATATTCAAGTCATTCGTAAAGTCATGCGTAACTTTACGAACAGCTTCATGAAACACCCTCAAGGTGTTTACAAAAAAAACTCATGATGTACAGTTTGGGCTCTGTGCCACCAGAGATTATTCATGCAGATTAACATAACTTCTCATGCAGATCATACCTGAAGCACATCAGGATCTGTTGCACATCCGATGAATATTGCACAAGGCTCTCCAGAGCTGAAATGGCAACCTTGCGATTACTCCGCTGGAGAGAAAAAAACACATAAAAGTTCAAGGGTTGACATGAAGTGTCAAAGGTCAAATGACTTCTTCTAATTATCAACATCAACTCAAAATATCAATAATCATGCTCTAAATTTGGATTTGGATTAATACAAAATATTAGCAATATACATGGCCTATTTTATGCAAAGTTTTCACCTATTAATACTTTAAAAAACACTCAAGGCTTCAAGAATCTGGGTTTTGTTTTTCCTCCATTGAATAGTTTTACCTTTTATTACTAGTACGGTAAATACAATTTTTTCATTTTTTCATCGACCCCCTGCCCGCCATATCCTCTGCTTGGAGCCACAAGAGCGTTAACTTAAACCTATTGACTACTCAATTCTCAGATTCCAATAGACTTTATACAGAGTCAACTTTGTTTCTGTGGGCAACAGGTTAAAACAGAGTTAAAGGTAAAGACCAGTTATGGTCATGCGATTGCATTGTGAAAGAAACGTTGTGGAATCGATCAGAAAAGGTTGATCATCTAGCATCTGCAAGGTTCTGGAATCATCAAAATGATAAGAAATTTGGCCCATTCTTCGTAAAGTTACAAGCACTATACACAGAAAGATGTATATGGGACTACCCTATATCTCTCACAGACCATGAGAGAAACAAATTTACCAAATATATGAATTAGTAGGCGGTTTCCCGGCAAATTTTGTATCATTATGTATTTATAGTCAAAACATATTCTTTCACATGATTGGTAATGAGAGCTTCCATTTCATTTTTTGAAATTGGGGCGTTTCCAATACTGGTCTTTAATTTTAACTTGTCTTGCGCCTCACCATCTCTGGGTCAAAGAGATCAGAGAATTAAAGCAATGTATGAATATCATTTTAAGAGGAAGCGCAACAGCTCAGCGGTAGAGCAGTGGTCCCGGGAGGTCCTGGTTCGAAACCAAGTCGATGAGCTAGTGCCCTTTGGTAAGCAGACCTGCCAACCTCTGGAGTTCAAAAACTGTATTCTTCAATCCCAAAAGTTGTATTTTACTAACAAAAGTTGTATTCTTAAAAATAAACACGGACTGTTACGGGGATCAATGCCTCTTACCATTCCTACATACAGGAAGAATTTTTTCAATGGATCATTGGTTGGATATGCATGATTTTGTCACGACTGTTGTGTTCGATGAACCAATGAACATCCCCAAATTGCCGATGTGAGATGCTTGTAGGATACTTTACAGGACAGAATGGGAATTTTGCACATACACACACACAAATTCATTTAAAAAAATTTATGAAAAATAAATAAATATATAAACAAATTAAAAAAAAAAAAAAATCATATTTTATTGAGGAAAATCGTACTGTCGTATGTGCTTCTAAAAATTGTACTGGTTGGCAGGTCTGGGTAAAGGCATTGATCCTCATTACCAAGTCCTTTGGAGAGGCATACTTAGCTTTCTCTTATAGCAGTCAGGTAAAACAAACAAACAAACAAATAAAAACTAGGAATAAACAGTCTTCATCTTACAGACCTCAAATGCTAGTTGCGCTGCCAACGAGATGAGACTATGAATGTCCTCCTCTTTCTCCTCGTTACAAGAGCCCTCCTCCTTTGCATCCGAGGCAACAGATCCCAGTTTCTGCAAGGCTGCTACAGCTATTGGACAAGAAAGAAGGAGCATATATCAGTGCACTCATAGCATATTGAATGGGATAGTTGTGATATGCGCATGTGACGCTCTCAAGGTTCAAGTCATGGAGCTCCAAAGGGTACCCGGAGCACTGTTTTTTTTTAATCACTCATTAGAGCCCAAAAAAATTTATGGCAAAATTTTACTTAAATTGTATCATAATGTGAAAGAGGATGTCATTTAAGACACATTCCTGCAAGGATTTTCCCAACAAATGTGTTTGAAGTCGAATACTGATGAATTAAGGTTTTCTGCGTACAACAGAAAGACCAAATTAGGTATTTTTTTATCAATATTTGTCCTCAAACTCATTTAGGGGGGGGGGGGGAAATCTTTGCAGAAGTTTGTCTAAAACGATGCCTCGATCGATCTTTCACATTATGATACAATTTAAATCAAATTTTTGGCGAATGTGGGGCTCCCAACACTTCAAGAGGGGCTTTAAGAATGCAGGGCAGACATCAAGAAAGCGTGTAGTATCTTCAAACCTCATTAGCACAGACAAAGCATCAAACAATCGTATTTCACACATTATTGGAATGGTATTTACTTACCTCCGTCGTTATCTCCCTTGTGTATTGCGACTTTGAACCACAGGTAGTAGGTGTAGAGGTTGCTGGGGTCACATTTTTCAGCTTCCCTCATGGCTTCTTCGGCCTAATATGAAGAAAAAAAGGTCAAAGGTCGTTCATGAATCCTTAATCTAACCTTACTCGAAGGCATTAGGTCTTCTCAATGAAGTTCTGGGGTGGTATTCTAAGCATGATTTTATCTCTAAAATATTTCATTCTATCTTTAAAAAATAATCGGTTTTCGTAACCACTTTTTATTTCAGATTTGTATTTCATTATCTTGAATGCTTACGCATGACACGCACCTTCCTAATGCTAACGCCCATCTTATTTAGAGTGATAGTTAACATTAAAGGTAATTCAAAGTTTTGGTATGGGGTCATGAATTTGGTTCAAATGAACATATTGGAAGCATATGCGATCCTACACTATTCAGTGATCGTTGTCGCAGTTAAAATAGAGTCTAAAGTTATGAAATTGTAAATAATAAACTCTTTATGTTGTATAGCTCCCTCTCAAGGTCAAAATATTAATTAAGCTATAGAACAATGTTTCTTGACTAAAATCGAACGATTAGCTATTCCCGTTTGAAAATTATATATCACAACTACATATTCTGAGATTGTCATGGTCGCAGCTACCATTGTATGGCCGTGAGCACTATTTGGAATTTATCAAAATTTACCGGGAGCACCGGTAAATTTTTATATTCATTTTTTCTCGAAAGCAGAAGTGTTTTAGGGGAATTTTTTTCTAATGCTTATAATACATCCACAGGGGCATCCAAATATATAAAAATGTAAAGAATCACTATCTACCCAATTTTCACAATTTCCCAAAACTTTGTATTACCTTTAAACTTATAATAGGGTAGGGTAGATCTTATTTCTCAGACGCATGCCAAGTGCAATATTTTTGGACAAGCATGCCGCTAATCATTTGATCAAACTAAATAGTACATGTATTCCTCCAGTTCCACATATTAACGATGTACATGTAGGTCTACCTAGAATTTTCCACAACTAAGCATTTTGTTTTCCAAACGCGTCTTTTTGTGTTACTACACTTCGACAAGCTACCCCGGTACCTTTTGAAACTGCTGCAGGTTGATGTAAGAAGATGCCCTGTTGCGCTGGAGTTTGGCGATGTTGGGCTTCTCCATGTCGGCGTTCTCAGTTAAAAGACTCAGGGAGTAGTTGTACCACACGATGGCTTCTGTGAAGTCACTACTCTGTAGAGAGAGAAAGAGAGAGAGAGAGAGGAGTCAGGAAGAGAGGAGAAATGGTCCAACGAGTGAATGTGTAAGAGATTCACAACGTCATGTTGGAATGAGCTTTAATAGTTTCTTTGAGACAGATAGTTGCCAGATAAAAGAAAAATCTCAGACGATCCAGAGGCCATCTCCATGGTCACCCTTGGGCACCTCAACGCTTGTAAACGCATATAAATTTCCTCTCTTCTGTCTTGCCTGTAGAGGGCAGCACAATATCTAGATGCCTCCCATCTCTAGGAAGAGAGACTGGTAAAATGTGGTAGGATGACTGCATGGCTATATATAGACCCATCTGAGGCACTCCTGCAGGATCTACCATGGACCACATTCCTTCTCACCTCACCTGTGGTATTCCTCATGGAACTAAACTAGGACCCATTATCTTCCTGATAATGGTTAATGATGCCGCGTTGTCTGCAGAAAACCGCTGGAAATATTAAGAGACTGTATACAGGTATGGGGAGATGCAAGGCAAACATGCACAAGTAGGCATACGTCGACTGCGGGTCTGGGCAGGGCCGCCATATCATGGACCATCTACTACTGAGCTGTGACATGATGAACGAGCGCACTGGGAGGGAGTTGGCAAAGTCCAACAAAATAGCTCTTACTTTTGCTACATATAGGGAAATAGTTGTGTGATGACTCACAATGATGAATAGCTTCATATCTTATAAACATGTGCACTAACCTGCTCTACTTATAACTTAAAGATATATCTATTAAGAATAATTGAACCCGAGTTGACTTCTGAATCCTATAGTTCCCATAGGCTTAATACAGGGAGCAACCGGTTCCAGTAGGCAATGGGTTAATTAATAAATCCCTTTCTGAGCCGACAGAGGACTGAAAGAAATGGATGGGCTGAATATGGAATGACGAGGATGCTGAATAGACCCTATAACGTTTTCATATCTTATGAAGATGTGAACATGCTCAATTACTCAATTCTTCATTTTTCCACAATAAAATAAATCTACAAAATATTCTTATCTTCTACGCTAAATAGTCAATGAAATGCAATCAAGATGTTTCTACCCATGAAATAGAAATATGATAATTGTTAACAAATCACAGTAATATTTCTGTCCTCGACACTACCTCTTAATCAATCAAACTAAAACAAATATATAATTTTGAATGTCTGTCCTTCCAAAAAAAATTGACCTTTTCATTTACCGGTAACTACTTGTTTCATTGAAATATTTGCGTTTTTATGGTAACAGTATTTGAAGAAAGATTTATTTAGTAAATATATATCTGAGTGAGATAAACCAAAATCAATATTCATTTATTGCCTATTACAGTATTGCTTCATATAATTGATTGATTTGATCTTTTTTTGCTTTGGGCTAAGATGAAATACCACATCACTATAAAAGGTATTTTATCCCCTTTATTGTTTCGCATTTTAATATTTAGACTATTAATATTAATTTTAATATTAATTCTTTTAATCACAAACCTCAAAAGCTGCAGCAGCTTGTTCCCAGAGTAACGTATGGAGCTGCCTCAGGACTGGGCCATCTAGCTTGCTTCGATGATCTGAAAGATACACAAACCAAAATGATCTACATGTGCATTTTCCTACTTTTTTAGGTTCTTGTTGTCTTTACGTGCCAGCACATGAGGAATGCAAATGTATTGTGAATTGCTCCTCAGAATAGTTCAACTAGATAGATGACGCAAAACAAGGGTGTTATATTATTATTACTTTAAAACTCTGAACACTTAGGAACAGGTAGGGTTGAACCTGGCCTATATAAATGTGGCTTCTGAGTACGGGCCTAATTAGTTCTTTGCCTGAAACTCTACTTAAAAAAAATTCAAGATAGCTCTTGTCCTTTTTTCACTATACATGTATATCTATTTCGTAGAAATACTATAATATTTTTCTTTGCTTTTCTCATGGAAAAAATTGAAAAATATACAGGAACAAATTTGTAGGCTAAGGATTCGGAACAAAGATAGATGAAATATATTTCATTCATATATATATATATATATATATATTCAGAGTTGAAAATAGACATTCATTTTTTTAAAGCGCTCTTTTAAAATTATATTTCTACTAGTTTAGACATTTTATTATGACTAGGGAAGATATCCAGAATTACCTGCAATGATTTCTTCCACTAGGTTCCTAGCTTGCTGGTGTCTTTTGTTCCTTGTCAGGAGCTCCAGCTGCAGGACCAGCAGTTTACCAACATCGGGGGATCCTGCGAAGCGGCTTGTCAGACGTCGGCATGCCGTCTGGGATAAATCAGTTCTTGATGAATCAAAGAGGAAAATAGTAATAATAATAATAATAATAATAATAATGGGTTCTTGTATAGCGTCATGTCTGTCAGACTTGACACTCCTGGCGCTGCCGATTATTACCCTGGCTTTAGCACGGCTGCCATTACAGCGCTCTAGCATTTCAATGAATTACTTCCTACCAGGTACCCATTTACATCACCTGGGCAAAAAGATACCAATCACAAACATAAAGTAAGAACGTGTAACATCAGGGGCTCCTGCAAACTAACTGGTCATACGTTGGCATGCCGTCTGGGATAAATCAGTTCTTGGTGAAACATCGAAGAGGAAAATAGAAAATAGTACCAAGACACAGTTATTCAGAGCAATAACATACATACTAATCATAAACATATAGTAAAAGTTTAGTGTAATAAATGGGTACCAGCCTACCGGTAGGAAGAAATTCCTTGAATGCTTGAGCACCTTATTAGGGACTTTTAGATTTGCGTGGACTGATACGTGTGATGTCCATTCAAGGCAGCTTAAAAGGACGTCGATCGTAGCAATCCACGTTGTCGTTGTGCAAATCTAAAAGTCCCTATTAGCTTGGCTAAAGCCAGGGTAATCATATGATTGTATGGCCCTCATGGAGAACAATATTAGTACTGATGAGGCTACCCTGGGTAAACAAGACATCATAGTACTTTTTTTAATAATTTAATATCATCATCATCATTATAATTATTGCCCACCCGTTGGACATACGGGTTAACGATTATGTTTATCGTGGTCATAACCACAGTGTAAGATTAATAACCTCCTTTGTGATTTCAGATCTTAATATTCATAAATACCCGAACTTACTTTTCATGCTTTGCCAATAATTTGACAGTTTCCGCAGCGAGGTCCACAGACAGATCCTGATGGAGTATGGCTTCTTCCATAGCTAGAAGAATAAAGAGAGGATAGTTACAGCCGTAGTTCAGTGGTTTTGAGGTGTCGTAGCAAAGTGGTTTAAACACTTGGCTTGCATTTTAAGGTTGTGGGTTCGGCCCCCAACATAGCACTAATGTCCTTTGGCAAGGCATTAATATATATTTCCCACTCCATACCCAGGAGATAAATGGGGGCCTGGTAGGATGATGAAAGCATTTCTGTTAGTAATTGCCATATGCCCTTACAGTGACCATATGGTAGGAATACTCCCCAGGGAGTGGACATGGTGCACATTTTTCCAGGCAACTTTGGAAAGCACAGCAGGGGAAGCTGAATAATTCACTCTTACTTTATCTTTCGTATCTCAATTGTAATATACAGTGAATCTTTGGGCTCTTGAATAAATAATGATAAGCATCCTACTAATACCTGCTTGTAACATTTTGTTATCAACGCTGTCTCCAAGCAGAAGAATCTTGACCTTGAGGTGGAGTCCAAATGGGTGGATGTGTTCCTGTGTGGAAAGAAGTGCAAAATCAATAGAGCTCTAGTACAGTCAAACCTGCTTTAGTGACCACCACAAAGACCACCTGTTTACAAAGGCCACATTCATTGTTTCCCTTGAAAATGGTTTCTCATTGAATCATGTACTAAAGGAACCTGTCTACAAAGGCCACTTAATTGTTGTGTTTCCCTTGGGCGGTCGCTTTAGACAGGTTTGACTGTAGCTGCAAATTACAACAGGATGATAGGATAATAAAAGCCTCCTTCACATCCGGAACACAAAAAGGCATAATAGTATTTGATGTTTGTTAATCAAAAGTTTATTTTTGACATGTCTCAATGAAATAGAATGAACGAGAGTACAAATAAGAGAGGGAAAAAATGAGAAAGAGAGATAAATAATAATAATATGATAACAATTTACGAGATTTGTAAGGTGACGAATGCACAAATACAGAATGGGAGACAAATCTTTTGAGATCTTTTAGGAGCTTCATGCAGTTCCAAGGAGAATGAGGAAGCACGAAAGGGAAGGGTTGAGAGACAAGAACAGAAAGACTGAGAAAGCAAGAGAATGGGAGGAAAATGGAGAGAGAGAGAGAGGGAGATGGACAGAGAGATAAGGGGGTAAGCTATGGAGAAAGAGAGAGAGAGAGACAGATATACTGTCAATCACAAAGGCTGTATTCAACTATTTCAATTAAAACCCAACACGAGTTCTAAAATAATGTTCAACAAACGAAAAGGCAGAACTAGACACCGGTTTCTATTTAAATTCCTTTGCTAAACTTGACCTTTAATAGATCTAGCTAAAATAATTTTATACGGACAAAAGTGTTTTACTTACAGCGTTAGCCAGACTAACAGCATTCAAGGCCTTCTGACAGTACTCCTTAGCGTCCCAATCCAAGTAGGCATTGGCAAGAAGACGTAGGGTTCTTGCCTTCAAGGAAAGTAATCAATGCATTAAAAATCATTTATGATCTTCAATCTGTGCACTGTATTATCAGATAAAAGAATAAAGACATAGCTGCTTTCATGACCATACACATGCAGAAAGGCCATCTTTCTTCTATACCCTGGTAATTTTCAGACGCAAACATTTTTGGAGGCTATTTTCTCTATGTTTCTTTGGTATTTCCTTGGAAACTAGACCAATTTTCTTCTATATTGTTACGGAAATGATTTCTGCAGTTTAAACATTTTACTGTACCTAGTTTTTAATAGGAATTTGTATACAACAGGACCCAGAGAGTCCAAAATTTTATTAAAAAATTGAAAGATGGCCAATATCAACTAGTTGAAAAGCGACTTAATAATTTCAATTAATATTTGCCCCTACAATTAGTCTAGCTCTGGAGGCACTATTCCAACATTTTAACAAAATTCTAAAAGACCCTGAGCATATAACCTTGAACTTTACAGTCTTTGACTGAAGGGTGGTCCACAAGGGGTTTAAAAATGCAAAACAGTGACAGGTTTGAATTTTGAAAGTCAGTGATGGGTTAAAATTTCACAGGAACAATTTATAAGAAAGAAGCAAAAGAATTTACAAATGCTTTTATAAATCTGGCTCTGATAGCACAAGAGAAGATAATAGAACTCTACATAATCCAAGTCACAATGGAATTCACAATGAGCGCTCATCATGCACACTTCACTCATATCAGTTCATACTCTTTTGCACTTGCTTTTTTGAATGTTTGAATTTGTGTTTGTGGACCAAGGGTCTGTAAATTACGACTTAAGATGATATGGCACCTCATTGGTCCATACATACACTATGTAGCTGCTCTTTTGAGTTTATAGAGTGGTGAAGTGTGACGTCATCACAAATCTATTTTTAGAATTTCTCAATCTTTTCTTCATATTCCGAAAGAACATCAAAAATAATGTCCAAATGTCGAAAACCAATTGAATATGTTAAAGGTAAAGACCAGTTATGGTCATGCGATTGCATTGTGAAAGAAACGTTGTGGAATCGATCAGAAAAGGTTGATCATCTAGCATATAAGTATTGGTGTGTACTGCAAGGTTCTGGAATCATCAAAATGATAAGAAATTTGGCCCAGTCTTAGTAAAGTCACAAGCACTGTACACAGAAAGATGTATATGGGATTATGCGGCACGTGTGTGACACGTGCGCGATATCCATCAGGTCCAAATAGATATAATAATTTAACAAATGTATCAATTAGTAGGCGGGTTTTCGGCTATATTTGTATCATCACGTTTTAGTCAAAACATATTCTTTCACATGATTGGTAATAAGGGTTTCCATTTCATTTTTTGAGAGAGGGGCGTTTCCAAAACTGGTCTTTACCTTTAAGTCGTAATTTACAGACCCTATGATGAGATTTACAGCTGACAAGTGAAGGGTTGTGCCTGCAAACTCATACATGCCAACATTTGAAAATCAGAAATCTGTACAAATTATGCTATTTTCAAAAAAAAGAGGAACAATCCTAACTCTCCTATTCAATACTACAGACAAATTTGTACAGGAAGAGGAACACCTGCATTAAAATGATAATTATCTTCTCCCAAAAAGAGGAATGTTCCTCTTTAATCTGAACAGTTGGCATGTATGCAAACTACTTCAAACTTAGGGATTACAGATGATATCTACCTGTAATTTGTTGTCCAAGTCATGGCACTCTTGTCCCAGCTCAAAGCTTGTCCTAAAATAAGACAGAAAGAAGTTGAACAAAACCTGTTACTTCTTGTCCATGTCTAAGACATGTGGAAATACAAGAATAGATTAAACACCTGTATCAAATTCAAAGAGGAGACAATACCATTTTGGATAGGTTTATCTTTCATTTGAACAAAAAATGGTGAGATTATGGATTTATTAGAATGATGAGGGCATACAAACTAGGCAATAATGTGCACCCCAAACCACATACCGGTAATCAAAACAAATTGGGTATCATTGTAATGGGAAAATTGACCCCCTGCAAACTGATAACAAATACTTTAATTATGACAAATTAAGATTGAAAGATCTATCAACCCTGAGTTTTAAAAAAAATGCTGATTTTATGTAGTACTAATATTTTCTACAGAAGAGGAAGAAAAAAGAAAAAATACAGACATACCTCAACCATTCCACTGCATGTTCTGGCATCTTACTTTTAACTGCATCACATCCAAAGTTGTAGCACATCCTGGCAAGCACAGATACCTGATAGATTGGGTGTGACAATATTGTTTATGAGATTTTAAGGAAAAGAAACACTTATAATGTTTATATCAAAAGAGGGCAGCATACAGCCTCACTGGTAATAAATTACTCTATTACACTACACATGAGCTGTGTGAGCTATCTTTTGTTTTGTGACACTTAAATGCTACTAAAACAATATTGAAACATTGGCAAAAAGAAATCTCTCACTTTACATATGAACAACCGTTGCAAAGTTAATCTATTGCAATAAAAAGGAAAGGTTTGGTGCAGACTTCCTTCATGAAAGTTGTAGTATATCTTGGATAGCAGCTATTTGTACGACACTTGCTCATACAAGGACATATATTGCGGTATAATTCCACTATACAAACCCCATGCACCAATGATTTTTTAGCTGTATAATGTCAACTAACCTCTTCAAAATATTTTATTAATAAGACATTTCTGTAGGCGATGTTGTCATCTTATTTGTTTGTTCAACCCTTTCGTTATGCGATGATTTTTGTATACATTTCTTTATACCATTTATATACACGTTTCCACTAGTCTAAACAGACTACAAATCAAATATCGTATGAACACATTTTAATTTTAAATTTCATTGGTTATATATTGCTCTTATTCTTATATATTAAAAATTTCTAGTGCCCCTTTAGAATCTAAAATTGCTATGAAGGTAATTTTAGACCCCAAAATGTGTGAATTTAGATTGAATACAATCGTACCACTTTAAAAAAAATTAATGTTAATTAATTAAATAATTAATAATAACAATACACGGGCCGGCTGGTTGTGCGTATTATACCCAACACGAAAAACCCAACAAAAAGCCAATATTGGCATTGGCTGGAATAAAACATATAAGGCGCAATCTCGTTTTTCAATGACTGGTTCAAAATTACCAAATATTTGTGGGGCACAATAGAAATGGTTATATTTATGGATATTTCAGCAGTCTCTGAACCGACTTTGATCAAACAAAGATGATTTTGTCATTTAAATTGTATATTCTTTCAAATTTGACACTCAGTTTTTCATTATCTCACAACAAAATTATTTCGTGTAACGCCCTCTGCCACTAAACTCAACTATCCCTTTAAGTTCGTTATGTATATATGTAAATAACATTTTGACATGAAGTTATTATTGTTTGTACATTTTGTATAATACCTAACATTTATATGTAGTTTTTTTTGTTTGTTATTATATTTAGAAAAATGCAGAAATAAAATCAAAATCTAATCAAATATGGTACCTCAGTGACGAGCGTGGTCAAAAGCGGTCTTGCTTTCTCAACCCATTCCAATCCTTGTTTATGTTGCTCCTGTCCAACGGCCTTCATGAAAAATCAAGACAAATATACGGTTAAAAAAGTGCATGCATGCAATGAACACATTTACAAGTATCAATGCAAATTATTGCACTTATTAGTTGTTTATATGCTATCATGCTTTATTTTGTATTTAATGAAGGAAAAAAGGAAAAGCCTAATACTATTCATTGAGAGAATATGAATCAAAAAGAGTTTTCTGTTTAATTTTCCTTGAATTATAAAGATATTTTAATTACTGCACTGCAGTAAAAGTTGAGAATATCAACAAGTTTCTGCTTTACACCAAATAAGATTGCTGCTCCAGCATTAATCATCCATGGATGATAAGTTAAAGGGAGTGTGTCATGATGAGACTATGTGTCTTTCCTGTGGTCCTCCCCGGGGACAATCGGGTATAATACGACTACGGACGCGACGCGACCGCACCGCATTCGCGTGCGTGCAACATATGCGAAACCGGTCTGTTTCGCCAACGATAGTGCGCACTGACCCAGTTAATCAAGTCCATTCGTTTACATGCAGTTGTCCAAAAGAATTAAGACGTAGATGGCGTTAACCAGTATTTGCCATGACACACTCCCTTTATTGAATAGCAACGAATCTCCCTTGAGCGTTCTGTATAAACAGGGGGGCGTTTCATAAAGCTGTTCGTAAAGTTACGCATGACTTTACAAACGACTTGAATATGAAGTGCTAGATAGGATGCCAAAAGTTTTTCCAGATGTTTTAACAAAGTGTGATTATATTTCTAATAACCTCAGTTAAATTAAGGCAAAAAATATACTTTGCATTAAAGAATGTTTGTTATAATAAGAATTTTAATCTACATCTGCACAGTTCAACTTTAGGTGATGCAGTTAAAAAGGATTGAGCATCCCGTTTGGCTTTTCATATTCAAGTCATTCGTAAAGTCATGCATAACTTTACGAACAGCTTCATGAGACACCCCCCAGGTTTCACTGTATTTGATCTGGATGAGATTCTTCTATCACTGTCATCTTTCACCGTTATGAAATAGCTTGCATTTTCAGAACATTACGTACTGACTGATTTAATTTACTTACTGCTTTTGCCTTGAAGCAAAATATCTTGAAGGCTTCCCGGTCGACTTCCTTCTTCTTTTCAGCCATCCACACGCTCTTTTCACCCTCGGAAGTGGAGCCGGCGGGAGCCTGGACTTGGTTTCTCAGTTTCTCAAGGCCCTGTTCAAATTCCAGTTGGAGCAACATAAACAATATCTTAAAGAGTCCTGAGTATGAATGCACAATCACATATAAATTTAAGGTCGGTTCAGCAATATCTTTTGCAATATGCCCTGTTGTTCATCAGACCAACTTTTTACCACGTTTTGCTGCTCAATATTTGGAACACGTACATCCCATGTCGTGTGGAGGATTCATCCACAAGTTATTTATAAGTTTAAAACCCGGCCTCCTCAAAACATACTTGTAACAGTTCAGACAAATGCGACTGCGTCTCCAATATGCCTCCGCCTAAATTCAGCTAAGCTCATGGCTTGAACTATATTCTTGAAATATTCTTAAATATATAAATGAGAACAAAAGGCCAATAAGGACACCTTAAATGATTACGACCTTAATTACGACCTTTGACCTGACACATTCCCAAAACCTGATCATTTGTCTTTCTATGGTTATAAACTACCGTAGATAAAAAGTTTCAAGTTCACAAAATCGTCAGTGATATGATATTTTCACATATTTTGACTCACTGACCTTTGACCTTCATAAAATCAAATCAGCTTACCTCACTATGGTGATGCATACTAAATCCAATTTTGAAATCCATGGCTCAAATCGTTGAGACATTGCAATAAATGGGCTACAACAATGACCATTGAACTTTAACATACTGGTACTTATCCCAAAATTGAATCATTTCCTCTCATTTTATGTGGTGATGCATGCTCTCTCTCTCTCTCTCTTTTCTTTTTTTTTTTCTTCATCATGTGATTGGTGGCCGGCTCTCTCATAGCTATGCTACTATTAGGGGCTGCCTACATGTCTGCAATGAGACATGAAAGTTGTATCCTATATAGCTGCTTTCCCTGTTCCGTAACATACATGCATCTGAAGCAGTATGCAGTTTAGAATTGTTTGGCATACTGATTAAACAATGAAAATACATGATATAACTGTTTGATATATATTTGATGCAAAGTCATATCAGTACATCCATTTCCCCTATATCCCAGCCTGATTTATCTCAAGCTTAAAATAATAACTGCACTAGCTACCTTGTATGTGTTTCAGATGAGATCTATTTCTCATCTTCTTCTTATTCAATTCATTATTTATTTCTATCTACATGTATATCTCTTTCTTTTTTGTTGTCCTCTAAACAAAAACTATTGTAATTCAATTTGTCTATATTCTTAATTTTCTTCCACATATACATGTATGTAGAGTTGTGGTGCAATGTAAATGAAAAGACTCAATGCATTACAAATTAAAGGAAGGGCCTACCTCTAATGCAAGACTCAGACATTGCTCGGCCATTGACCACTGACTGCAATCTAGGAGAAAACAAACATAAAGATATAACAATAATGAATATAATAATAAAACAACAACAACAACAACAGTTATAACAATAATAATAATGACAATAATAATATGATGCTTTTCCATTATCTTACAAAAGCACTCATTATTAACAGTATTAGTTACCCCAGTCACTGGATTCAATTATTATTCTGTACATTACAATGCACATTCTACACTCCCTGGGGAGCATTCCTGCTCTTCACATTTTTGAACAGGCGTGCACGTATGCTAATCCAACCACAATGACGTTCGTATCCTACCAGGTAGCCATTTAACACCTGGGTGCAGAGGAGCAATGTACATAGCCTTGCTGCTCAATGACTTCAATGGGGCAAAAAGTATGATAAGTACATGTACATGTATGCAACTCAGTATGATATCTCTTATTACATACTGAATTATTGCCAGAGATTAAATAATATTTTGAAGATTCTAAAGCAATTCATATGTTGAAAAGGAAATAAACAAGTGGTTTTGTGTTTTCTGTTTTACTTGGTATTTTTGCAGGCCACATATTTGTATATATTGAATCAAGCCAAATTTCAAATACATCTTACCTATCCATGCACTTGCAGCCTTGCTTGCCATCTGCAAAAATTACATGAATAACGTCAACAATGGGTATTGAAAATTAAAACAATTTGTATAGAAGTAGAATGCTTAGAATTAACTCACAATAATCCATTGAAAATAAATGGACAATTCCTTGCAGTGTGTAAGGGTTTGCATTCTGAATAATACCTGATTTGTAGAACAAAGCCATTAATTAAAGTGTACCTGCAATCACCTGAAATATATAATTTGCGTATTGCTAGAATGTATGAAATCAACCCCCCAAAAAAACTTACCAGGCATTCTACACAATAACGGTTAAGGAGTATGAAGAAAATAAAGGATAACATAAAACCCCACAGAAAATCTCTGTCCAATGAATGTATATAAATTTATTGTTTTAAAACTGCTGGATATAAGGTTTATGAGGGCCCATAAAACATAGCATTGATGGGCTTCCGTGGAAACCTTGATTTGATTGGCTGTCACAGTTGAGTGACGTTGCCATGGTAGTATTGATGGCCAAGTTACAATCAATGGTAAGTTTTATACAAAGGAGGCTCTTGCCTGGACTGGCATCATTGTCCAATGAGTGTATGTCACTTTACTGTTTTTCAACTGCTGAATATAAGTTTCTGAGGTCTTACCATCACATGACGTTTTTGCACTGTAAAGTTCTCAGCCGATAGTCCACTGGTAAATGCAAGGTTACTGGCAAGATGGCGTACTGTACAGAAAAGGGGCATATATATATGACTTTTCTACTGTATTATACTGCTTTCAAACTGGCTTCTATGGGAGTCACACCGATGAAAACACAGATTAAATTTTAAATTTTCCTTATGTAAACAAAGGTGAAACTGCCGTTTTCCCTGCTGTTGCTTTCATACTGCCGGTGAAATTCACTCGCTGTGATGAGCCCTTGTCGGAAGTAAAGAACTATTGCGTAATTATTAAGCCCGTGCTCCATCTAGCTGGCACGCAGCATGTTCAACCATATAAAGTCAACAAACAAAATTCTATGAATTCCTCAAGTCATTGTTTATTTGTACACAGTACAGTATCCTTATGAACATAAAGTAACACAAAATATCAGTCTACTTTACAGCAAATCAACATCATGCTGAGAGAAAGAAAAAAATTATGTAAAACATCTGTGTCTGACTGCATACAAACAGTGTGGTACTTTAAAGATTATAAGATGGGTAGTAGAATCCCTGCAATCTGATTGGTCAATTACCATGTAATTATTTTTACTTTTTTTTATTACTTTTTTTAAAATTTCATGGTAAGTTAAAAATCATGCGTCCGGTTATTACCAGACGCATGATTTTGCCATGCATCCGTTTAATCTGTAAAATAACAAAATTTTGTATTTTTGACAATTTTTGGGGCCCCATCTTATAAAACAGATGATGCACAGGTTTAATTTGTGGGTCGGTGGAATTGTGTGCACGCGGTACCTTTGAATTTGGTCTAAAACCATTCAAAGGTACCTTGTGCACACAATCCCTACCGACGCACTCAAACCTGTGCATCATGTGTATACTGTTTTCTAGTTAAAAATAAATAAAAATAATGGTATGCCATGGAAGAATGACATTGTAACTAGAATCTTTGGAAGGTTATTGATCAAATGACCAAGATGATAGCATTCTTCAAAGTGTATTGGTTACGCTTTCCAAATGAGGAAAAGAAATGAACTTTTTTTAAAAATATTTGTGTGTTTATTAAATTGTGTTTGTTTGTTTGTCTAATTATTACCAATGACTAGTAAATATGTAATTTTTATACGATTGCAAATTTAAAAGAAAGGAACTTTAATACTATTAACAAAGACGAAGCAAACTTTGAGAAAATATGAAATACAATACTCTTTTACTCCCTGTACTTACGTTTAGCATTGAGGACATCACCAATGGCATTCCCAGTGTTCTTGGAGACGGCAACATTCCACATCATGACAGCACATTGCTCAAGCTGAACATTAATCCAGAGAATGAATATGATAGCAGGAACAGCACGAGATTTCATAGCAGAAATGTTTTAGCTTCTCTCTCTCCCTCTCTTTTTTTTTCTCTCTCTCTCTCTCTCTTTTTTTCTGTATTTTAAAATATTTGTCTATACTCAGATATTCTACAATTTAAAGAGTTGATCTTGGAGACAGTAACATTCCACATATCATGACAGCGCATTGCTCAAGCTGTATAGTGCAATACATGAATCCACAGATATGAAGGCAAAAACAGCATGATGATATTTCACTGCAGAAAATGATTAGCCCCCCCCCCCCCCCTTCTTTCTATCTCTCTCTCTCCCCCCCCCCCCTCCCTCTCTCTCTCTCTCTTCCTCCCTAAATTTGAATTCACTCAGATATTCTACAATTTAAAGAGAAGATCTTCATTCTATTTTTACCCAAAGGAATATATCTATAATTCTATACAAGCCCTGCTCTGATCTGCACTAGATTCTCTCATATTCCATATCCAATCTTGTTTTTATGTACCTGTACCTTGAGTATAATAATTCTCTGCATGATCCCCCTTTCCTCTTTCCTTATCATTTTATGTACATTATGTTATATGTATGACATCATTTGTTGAAGTGATGATGTGAAATATGAAAATTAAATAAACTGAAACTAATATGAAATCAGTAGTCCATAGATTAAAATGGATAGTTTTTTAGTTCCAACTTTTACCTGAGCTCCTTTCTCTTTGACCAGCTGATGAAGGACCTCTCCTCCCAGTTTATGCAACGAATGAGACAGATCCATCAGCCGGTCTGCGATTCGATCACAGCTCTCTTCATCATCTTCTTTGCACAGCACATCAACTAGACCTATTAAAGTACAGCAAGGTATTGATGAAAAAAAAAGGATGAACAAACATGATTGTTATAGCTCTATTACACTATAAAGTTCATGTTTGTATTAGGCGTAAGTGGTCTAGATTAGGTCTAAGTAAGCCAGGGTGATGTGGATTATGGGCAAGTTTTCTTTCTTTCTTTTGCGAAAAATCAAGTTTCTCTTTTATTTTAAATCTTCCCACTGTACTAATAATAATATGCTTTAATAGTACAGAATTTTGTTATAAAGTCAACAAACATTACATTTCCAACATTCCATTTCATTCTAAAGCCTCGTTCAAAAATGCCAGGTCATCACTGTCTCTAGGAAAAGAACTCGCATCAACCACCAGTACTCGCTGAATGGTGCTGCTCTGGACTCTGTGACACCCACCAAGTACCTGGGCATCACCATCACAAGGGACATCGCCGGCACTTGCTAGAAAGCAAACAACACCCTTGCTTTCCTCAAGAGGAATCTGAAAATTAACTCTCCTGCACTGAAGATCCTGGCGTACAAGACCCTCGTTCATCCTTTACTGGAGTATGGAAGTGCAGTATGGGACCCTTCTGCCCAAAGATCCATTGACCAGTTGGAAATGGTCCAAAGACACTCCGCCAGATTTGTCCTTCATCGCTACCATAACACATCAAGCATTGGAGAAATGATCAGACAACTGGGGTGGCCTTCTCTGCAGACCCGTAGAGAGCACTCAAGACTAGTAGTATAGCCCTCTTCTACAAAATCCACAATGAGACTGTGGATTTTGACCCAACAAACCACATCATTCCTGTGACAAGACCATGAAGGACAGTTCACGTTGATGGGTACCAGCTCCCCAGCTCCAGAACCGAACAACACAGACAGTCATTCTTCCAGAGGACCTTGCGTGCATGGAACTCTCTACCAATGGACGTAGTAAAGGCTCCATCGGTAGAAGCATTTCGTCAACTACTGACGAAATGCGCCGTGGCTAAACCCAGAACCGGACTAGAAGATTTTTTACTTGCACCTTATGTAAATAGGACACTTAGCACTTCACGTCCTTTGTGACGCACACAACACTTTCATCTGCAAGAATCTTCAGGCATGAAGGAGGCAGATTATGACAAAGAAGAAGAAAAAGATGATAGAAAGAAAAAAATGATAGAAAAATAAACAACTGAAAAACAAGGACGAACATAAAGAAAGACAGAAAGAAAGAGAAAATGATAAATAGAAAATTAAAAGATAAAAAAGAAGACGAAACTGGAAAAACAAAGAATAACATGTTAAGAAAAACAGAAAAAGAAAATGATAGAATGATAAAAAAAAATAGTTAAGCAGAAGATGAGGCACTCTAATCTATACGGTTTTAAATTCCGCACGGAATATTTGACCCGCTGACCTTTGCTACCCCAGCAACAGGAGTGGTGTAGCTCGTTCGCAAGACTTCAAGAGCAGTCTACACTTAGCTCGTGAGTGTGAACTTAAACGAAGCGTACCTCTATAAACCGATCCACTACACTAGATCGGTCTAGGAAGTGAGTGAGAACAGGGTCTAATAGTAATACTAACTAAGGAGTAAATATTTACAGTAGATCTAGGCCTACACTGACTACAGACAGTGGCTGTCGCTGTCACAACTCACTAGCACTGTCAGCGCGTCGCAGCGTTGCTATATACCGTACATGTATGTAGACTCTACAGCGAAGACTGCGGTCGGTCGTTCTCTGGCCAGACCGTGCCCATTACATAGACTCAACATGCACCCATATCACATCAAGTCGAGTCAATTCAAAGTTAGATCTAGATCTAGATCTATTAAATTATATTAATGACTTAGAAAGCTTACTTTCTAATTCATGAACCGTGTCTGCTGATCCCATGTTGATGTCAGCTACACCTAGCCTTTCTCAAAAAGAAATGTCACGTGAATGGGAAATGTAATGTCCAAATCTTCCAAATCGTCCGATTAAAATTTTTGCCGTCGGCAGACGTCCCTATAGACTTGTTACACTTTCTCACGACTAGTCTCATACAAGAATGCCTAGTGCTAGTGAAGCTTTGTCAATACATGCAGTTAAGTTGTTAAAGGTATTACAAAGTTTTGGTATGGGGGCATGAATTTGGTTCAAATTAACATATTGGAAGCATATGCGTTCCTACAATATTCAGTGATCGTTGTCGCGGTTGTAATCGAGTCTAAAGTTATGAAATTATAAATAACAAACTCTTTATGCTGTATAGCTCCCTCTCAAGGTCAAGATATTAATTTAGCTATGAAACAATGTTTCTTGACTAAAATCGACCGATTAGCTATTCCCGTTTGGAAATTATATATCACAACTACATATTCTGAGATTTTCATGGTCGCAGCTACCATTGTACGGCCATAGGCGCTATTTGAAATTTATCAAAAATTTACCGGGAGCACCGGTAAATTTTTATAGTCAATTTTTTTCGAAAACAGAATTATTTTAGAGGCTAATTTTTTTAGTGCTTATTATACATCCAAAGGGGCATCGAAATATATCAAAATTATAAAGATTCACTATCCATCCAATTTTCAAAATTTCCCAAAACTTTGTATTACCTTTAAGAAACAACTTGTTTCTGCTTTCAAAACAAATTTTAAAACAAAATTATAACTAGGGTCTAATCTGTTTTAGAAAAAATATAGTAGTTTAAATTCAGTTTAGATATCATCTTAAAAAATTTACTTCCGAAAGAAAAAAAATTGTCAGTGATGATTAATTTACGATATACAGCGCAGCCTATGCAAAGGCAACGCACGTACGCGCGAGTGCAGAACTTTTAGCCAATCAAATCGCACGTTTGATGGAAACACCGCTAATTGGTTGGCTCCAATGTACATAAAATAATAATTTTGCCACCCCCTCCCTGTAGAGAAAGGGCCATACGGGTGAAGCTTTTCTTCACACACCTGATCGGAGATGAAGGTAGCCCATCCAATGTGTAAAAATTGCCAATTTGATAAGTGTAAGGATCGCATTGTACATATACAACCGCTATACTACCACACACGCAATATATGCTTTGTGTATTGTATCCGTGAGTGCAACGATGGCTGGCTACCAATTAAAATAGGCATGGTGGTCGGATATAATGAGAGTAGATGATGGAGGGAGGGGGGGGGGGGGGTAAAGCGCAGTACTAAGGGGCAAATCAAAGAATTATACTAAGACCTCACCTCATGTATGTTAGAAATTAAAAAGTTATAATCTTCTTTTGAATTGCAATATATCCCCGCACCATTATAAGTCATGCATGAATTTTATTTGTCATATGTTATATATTTGAAAGGTGTTGTAACGATTCAAGCTCTATTTGCCTATGTGTCATCACCTTGTGTATTCTTTCTTCAAACTGTATATTAGTTGCAACATGTCTTTGATAAATCATTGTTATATTCTTTTTCATGTGAAGTCAATTCAAATGGATTGTAGTATTGAAATGATTTGTTATATTATATTCATTTTTCATGTGATGTTAACTTCGATGAATTGTGAAATTGTGAACATGCATCAATAAATAAATAAATAAATATGCCTTTTCTCTGGGAAAAGGGGCATTGACTCTTTAAATACCAAATCACAGAAACTATTCACCATTATGTCACCGTCATGTACATATTTTCTATGGATATAATTTTTCACGATCTCAACTCTTTACCACATCAGGGGGGTGTTTCATAAAGAACTTACCGCAGCGGTAAGTCCCATTTTCAGCGGTAAATTCCAGTTTCAGCGGTAAATTTGGAAGCAGCGGTAACTTTCCGTTTCATAAAACTTTACCGCTGAAAAAAGCAGCGGTAAGTGGTCATACCAACGGTAACAGTTACCGCAGCTCCATGAGGTGCGGTAAGTGTTGTTATTGCTATGTTTTTCCATAGACCTGTGTACAAAAGTGTTCAAATAAAGCAATTTTTTTTATTTCCCATAGGCTGGTGTACAAATTTAGTATATTCTGCCATTCTTTTCACTAATTTCACATTATTCAACATCCATGCCATCCAAACCTCAATCCGACAATACAGGGAAACATTCCCTATGTCATTAAGTTCACAGCAATCCATCTTGCTTCGCTCCTTAAAAACAAGCCGTCTTCATTGGAATTCACATCCTGAATTCCAATGAAGATAGACACCTCACTTGCATTGTACATGAAAATATCCATTCACTGATCTCCACACAAAGAACTATACTGAAATGATGACAATATTTAACAGATCAATTCGTTATTAATCAAGTTTGGATTTTAATTCATTTGATCCCTTCCTCGAAGGGTTAACAGAATAGCAGGGGGGGGGGATCGCAGCTTGAGGTTCCTTTGGGACAAAGTTTCTTATCAAATTTAGAAGCTTAACCCTACCTTAAGGCTAATACCAGTTACATAAATCAATGCTTCAACAAGTGTTTGTTACGATTTGTTCAAGCATGACTGGTCGAGTTTTGTGCAGTAGTTCTACAATCCAATAATTTAGTACATGTATATTGCAAGTAGTCCACAGTCAGGAGGGTCACAAACTCCTCTACCGCCACTGTCTCATCTTGATTCCTGAAGAGCCATGTCTGATTAGAGATGAACTTGAGAGAAGTATCCAGTATCCACATTGTTTTGGAGTTGCGTGCTCCTTCGGCTGACTGCTCCTCTTTAACTACTGAAGACAAGTCCACTTGCATCTTTGTAACCAATTCTGACAAGCTGGCTGTTCATGAACAAAAGATTAGTTGAAGAAAAAGAAATCAAATATTGTACAAGCACTTTAAGATGTAAAGCTAACATCATCAGTGTATTTCTTCTCCTTTATGTTCTTCTGCTTCTTCTAGTAATCTTCAAAAGGCTATTAGTTTTATATAATGTTGCAAAATTGTTTTCGATTTTCTGATGGTATAACTCTATTATCAAATAAACATTTACTTTACTTGTATTAAAGAGAACTGTTGCTGAGCTAGCGCCATGAGTGTCCCTGGACGGTGTGTGCGCTCTATAAGTTTACACTATTATTATTATTATTATCATTAACATACTGTTTGCTCGACAGGAGTACATTCCTATATTTCGTGCTTTTTTGTTATTTTTTGTTATGATTTTTTTTGTTATGATTTTTTTGTTAACAAAAATATTTGTTATTTATCACACTTCTGGGGCGACTACCTCCGACTACCTCCAGGATATAGCCATATGCGATAATAAGGCCTTGTATTGATGGGCTGACTGCCCCCCCCCCCCCCAAAAAAAAAAAAAGAGAGAGAGAAAAAAAAAAAATAATGATAATAAAAAAAAAAAATAAAAAAAATAATAACAATTTTAGTTCTAAAAAATCAATAACAACAAATTCCTATATAGGAGTATGAAAAAGGAGATTAAATCGTTTTCTGTCGCCTTTCTTAATCACTAAACCAAATGTTGATTGTAGGTTACTGTTGTCTAGAGAATATATTGTGAAAGTGGGATGGGTTGCAGGAAGCATGGATGGGTTGGTTGACAATTGCAACTGAAAGTTCATGCTCTTCTATTGGGCAACTTACTTCAGACACTGTCATCTGGTCTCTGAGCTTTAGACAGCAAGGTCCTTGTCTTGTCTACCATATCATCATGAGCTTCTGCATTACATGTACAGGCACCTGTTTGTACAGAGACATACAATGAGTTCACTTCTATGGCATGTTCATGAAAGCAGTGTAAAATAATAATTATAAAGTGAACAACAGGGTATGTTTTTGCAGAAATTTTAGAACTTGAAGTAAAGGTGTAATAAAATATCAACTTTGAAAAATACCAGTACCGGACTACCGGTATGTAGAAATGGATTTAGGGTTACCTTACTTTGGGTCCGGAATGTTTAAATACATTTATGTTTTGTTATAGATCCAGGATTAAGGATAAGAATTAATTTGTGTTTAGCATAACCAGTAAACAATTGCCAATGTCGTAAAAATCGCTTACTTCTTTCAATTGGTAATACAGTACTACAATACATGTTTCACAAACTGCAGGTCAGTGTATTATTACTTTACTAAAGCTATTGTAAATGATGGAAAGAACTCTTGTATACATTTCCCCTTCCACTCTTCATCATGTTTAAGCTGCTATCACAATACAGATGATGAGCAACATACATGCAGCTTCACCACTGGCACCTGCAAAATTGTGTTGGATGACACTTCATCCAGTGACCACAGCTCCACGTCAATTTCCTACACTATTAAACGAAATAATTAACATTATCCCTGGACCCAACACTCGACCAAAACCTAACCCTAAACCACCTCAATCCCAATTGCAGCCCTCGACCGAACCCTATACCTTTGACGAAATAAAGCCTGGAGCAGTCGTCGTTGCAGGGGCAAATGTCGGTTCACTAAAAATGCCATGACAGACTCAAATCCTATGAATTTATCTCTAATTATTTCCCAGATTGGTTAAAAAACATGTAATATTTATTATGAATTACCAGTCCATTGTGCTTTGCTCCTCCAAGAGGCCATCGCTTTGAGGTAAAGGGCAGAAATTCAAGGCCGGAACCTCAAGGCACCCCATGATCTTTCTACAGGAAGCCCTCCTTCTGGAACAGAATTATAAACACTTCAATAAATATTGACAAAATATGAAAGAAAATACAAATATAATAGCATTATTAAATATTGCTTGCCATTCCTTTTCATATTATTGACCCCCCCCCCCCCCTTTCTACATTAACTTCAAATGTAAATTCTAAAAAGAGATACATTGGAAGTTAAAATACACATAATGAACACTATACAGCAACTTGTTACTAGACATTTTGATGCATAGCCACCCCTTTGCATCCCCACAGGTTCCTTTAGTACATGTTTCAATGAGAAACCATTTTAAAGGGAGACAAAAAATGTGGTCTTTATAAGACAGGTGGTCACTAAAGCAGGTTTGACTGTATGGCTTACCTTCTCTTGTGACGGTCTGTTTTCTCCAGGACATTCTTGTTTCAAGCACATTCTCAGAGGAGGCAAGCATTTGGTACTGCGACAAGTCTCAATGTACATTTTCCTGTATAAAAAGAGAGGGGGAATTTAATATTTAGAATGAAAACTGAGTATGACCATTTAAGTTTGATGAGCATTTGCAGAATTAACGTGTTTCAATTTGGATTTCACACAAAAAACCTCCTTCATTATTAGGCCAACTAACAAAAATGGGGAGTTTCTCGTCCTTTATTTTCTATTAAAGGAGGAGGCAGGGCATTACTATTTACTAATTTTAAATTTTTTGATATTTTTGTCCAAGATGACGTCATTCTAAATATAGCTGGCAAACGTATATTTATTAACAGATATTGTGCTCAGGCGCGTACGCAGAGGTTGGGAGGTTGAAACCCCCCCCCCCCCCAACCAAAAAACAAATTAAAAAAAATAAAAAAATTGTGGTAATGGGTGACCCCAAAAACCTGACTAACCCGGCCAGGCTTTAAATTTCAATATTTTTAGGGCAAGGCCACTTTTCTGTGGGGCACATTCCTATATTACAGCACAAATAGAAAGAATTGGAAAGGGCACAAAAAATCTCCAAGGCCAATGAGAGGGGCATTGAGACCAATCAAAAAGGCATCCACGGCCATGGATTAATTTAAGCCTATCCCCCCCCCCCCCCCACAGATCGAAATAGCAATCGACCAAATTTTTGGGACAAAAACAAAAACAAATAAAATGGTGCTCTTACCCCCCTTCAAACCCCCCCCCCCCCCCCCCCCCGCTTATTCAGCGACTCTGAATATCAAAATCGACTATCAAATCCTGGACCAAAAAAAATGTGCTCTTAATCTTATCCCCCCCCCCCCTTTCATGTAACCAATCTTGAAAAGTAGCCCCCGAAAGTGTTTAAATATTTTTTCCCTGCATTATAGATCTACAGTAGCTTTAGTCTCTTTAGTCTTAAGACTTGACCCTACACAAAAATTAAAGATCTAGATTTTAGACTAGTCTAGACAGTAGACTAGACTTGCATGTCTCTAACTCTAAGACTAAAGTCTAGATCTAGACCTAGACCTAGATCTAGAAATACTCTAGTCTAGATCTAGACTAGAGTATATTGAAATCTAGATCTAGATCTAGACACTGTTTGGGTTCTTGCAGTTTACTGCAGGAGTTGCTGTTTCAATAATTAGGATAAAATAGAACTGTAATTTTCGGTTCTAAATTTATTAAATCCGACACTAAGCTCAGCCAGCTCAGTCAACTCCGACAGCTGACAGCTCAGTCACTCCAGACAACAGCATCGGATGACGGTAGGACTGATGCAAAAGAGCCCGCAACCAGCCCGGGCGTTACACGCGTTACACGCAGCTCCCGCTCTCGGTTTGGGCGCATGAAATTTGACAAACACTCGCATGCGAGCTCTCATAATCAATCTTTGTTTAACCGCTGGAAAAGTATTTAAATATAAATAAGCACACAGATGTCGAGTTATGAATATAATTCTTCGTATTATGGAATAAATATGACATGTACTTACGGATTTCTATGAAAAAAACATTTCAAGCACCGAAGTTGGGTTCATTGTCACGGTGATTGCAGACGACGGCAAAGCACAATGGAGCTATTGCGCACGCGCATAATCGTAATGATCGTTTTTTAAACGATCACTTTGTTACTAGTTTTATGAAACGTATTTTCACTTCAATAACAAGATACGATAGTCGTAATCAGATTTGTCATAGATACCAGATTTGTTATAGTCGTAAGTCAAAAGCTTTATGAAACACCCCCCTGCGCCATGTATACATTGTCGATGGATAAAGTGGAATATTTATTCTTCACCACCCTACCCTAACTTTTCACCACCCTAGCATCATGTACATAATCGTCTATAGATAAACTGTAATATTAATTCTTCACCACCCTACGCTATCTTTTCACCACCCTAGTAGCGCCAACATTGTCTATGGATAAACTGGAATATTAATTCTTCACCACCCTACGCTATCTTTTCATCACCCTAGCGCCATGTACATTGTCTATGGATAAACTGTAATATTAATTCTTCACCACCCTACGCTATCTTTTCACCACCCTAGCGTCATGTACATTGTATATGGATAAACTGGAATATTAACTCTTCACCACCCTACGCTAACTTTTCACCACCCTATAACGCCATGTACATTGTCTATGGATAAACTGGAATATTAATTCTTCACCACCCTACACTAACTTTTCACCATCCTAAAGCCATGTACATTGTCTATGAATAAAGTGGAATATTAACTCTTCACCACCCTACGCTAGCTTTTCACCACCCTATAGCGCCATGTACATTGTCTATGGATAAACTGGAATATTAAATTTTCACCACCCTACGCTAACTTTTCACCACCCTAGCATCATGTACATTGTCTATGGATA
>JAVYIG010013756.1:0-45273 GCA_035222895.1 Strongylocentrotus droebachiensis
CCAACAATTTCGAAGGGCTTTAAGAAAGACAACTATCAGGTTACTATGCTAACATCTGACCATATAACTTGATGACTTAAACCATGTCTAGTTAATTAACGATTTGTGTATAAGTATAAGTATGTTACAGTATCAATTCCCTGGTATTGTATTAATTTTGAGTTAAAACACAAAAAAGCCCGATAGTAACAGATAGTATATTATTGTGTGGGCTGTTTACTAGTCAATTGATATTAGTAACCGTATACGGACAATTACCCCCTGGACATCCACCCCCGGGACAACCACTCCAGTCAACTACCTCCTAGGGCAACCACGCTCTAGGACGACTACCCCCTGGGACAACTTCCCCCAGACAACTACCACCAAGCAACTACACCCAGGCAGCTACCCCATAGGACAACTACCCACGGACAACTACCTCCCGGACAACTACCCCCAGACAACTACCACCTATGATAGTTGTCCGGTGGTATTTGTCCTAGAGGATAGTTGTCATAGGGGGTAGAACCATTAGAACAATTAGTAACATATGGATTTATTCAAAGCATCGCTACGATTATACGTTCCAGATATACATGTACTTACAATACTTCTCCCGTTGATTTTCGGGTGATTTCCAGACTGAAAGGGCGGGTAGTGTAGGTGATGGTGTAGTCTGTGACTCTAGCTGCTTCGGCTGGGCGGGGCAGCAGTGTATGGGAACTTCGAAGCGAGACTCTGAGGCGTCATAAAACTGAGGTTCGGAATGAAAGGAAAGTAAACAAATTACGTTCAGATACAGATTCGGATTCAGAGTCTTTTATTTCCACTTCAAATAATCATGTTATTACCAAAATAAGTGCATGACAAAACGCGCAACAGCAGTTCATTTCGGATGAGAAATGGCCAGATTTACCCAAAAACGTCGTCAGAACGGTGAATAGGAAACTTTTGGAATTAGCGCAAATTTTACTCCTGAAAAGCAATTCTAACCTTCCCCACCAAAATTCGTATAAAATCCCCTCTTCCTTCAGGGTACCTAACAATACCACAGCTAATAACTGTTGTCGATCGTTTTCTTCCTCCGTGATGCATCACGTGAAATCGACTAAACCCTGGCGTCGCGTAGCCGAATCAAAACGATACTGGGTCAATTATACCAATGAACTGCTAAAGGCCCGGTCACACAGCCTTTCGCGTCTGTATCGCGGGTAAAATTTCGCGATTTTTTTTTGCCCGCGGTTGCCCGTGGTGGAAAATGTGCAAAATTGGCTTACCCGCGGTTTATCCGTGGTATGCCCGCGGACAGACGCCGGCGACTGTTCCGCGTCCTTATCGCGGGTGAAGCGCGGCGGTACCGCGGCCTACCACGGGTATAATAAAGCAGCCGAACCGGGCTGTAGAAATCATAACCGCTCCGTGCTTACACGCGTACACACGCTAATGCACGTGATAACAACGCCGCGGTACAGACGCGGAACAAACGTGCTATGACCGTGCTCCACCCGCGATTACCCGCTAAAATTTCGCGTCCTACCGCGTGTAACCATCGTCTTAACCGCGGCCGTAGCACGTCCTAGCACGTTCGTTCCGCGTCTGTACCGCGTCTTTACCGCGTGTGTACCACGTGTACCGCCCGCGATTACCCGCGGTTCAAATTTTTGGGCAGCCCAAAACTTTTTCGCGCGGCCAACCGCGTGTGAATTTCTTACCGCGTGTAACGACAGGTAAAGTACGGTTGTATCGCGTCTTTATCGCGACCTCAAAGCCGTGATTCGGCCGCGATACGCCCGTGGAGGGCTGTGTGACCGGGCCTTAAAATGGATTTTGATTTTAATGAAGCTACAACCGTCCATACTTGTATAACAATAATTGGGAGGGGTGGCTTCGCAGGGTTATACCCTTTAACTTGTGTGCCAACGATTTATGACATAGAATTTTTGCATAGAAATATTGTTTGATTTGTTTTAAATTTCATTTCATTCGTTCACTTTCGACTAAGTATGCTGAAGAAAGAAATCTTAGTTGAGCGTTGCATCACCCTCCCCCCCCCCCCCCCTCAAGCCGAGTAACACGCTTTAGATATATATTTATATTTTGTAACTAATCCTTGATGATCCGCTTATTACGCACTAGGCCTCCTTACCTTGAAATGAAGTCTAGTCTGCGACTGGAATTCGATATCGAGTGAGAGAGTTTGGATGTCCTGGCCGAAGAAAGAAGCGATGTACGTTTCCCTCTCCAAGGTCAAACCTCGTCCCCACGCGTACTCCTCCTCCTTTACTAGCCGGTACGTGCCATGCCCCGTCGGAAAGAAGCACCAAGGCGCGCCGTCCACGATCGTCGGTCGCCACACGCACCCGCGGTCGAGCAGAGCTCCTCGGCGTTCTCCACGTTCTTATCGGGGATGCAGTTGATACGTTCCTGCACGCTCCGCCTCCGTGGGCGCGGCTCGAACGGGTTAACGTCCGTCACTGCCCACGTAGTCGGGATGGAGGAGAACGTAAGGGTGGTACAGAGCGTGGCCACGCAGGCGACGACGACGAGGGTTAGGGCGAACACGTGGTGGTTGGTCCACCCCGTGGGTTTCTTCTCCTTCGTTAACGCGGAACGTTCAAAATCGTCTTCCTCCATGGTTGCTTGATGAGCGTCTGAATAATGTGATCATCGGATGCATCAAGGTGGGGATTGCCACTATGATCACTCTCGGGGGGCGTCCGTTTTAGGAAGAGGAGGTGTGAAACAACCCCTTCCATAACTGTTTCATCAGAACCAATTGTTGGCTCTTTTTTATTATATTTATTAATTATTCTCGGTACGCATCAAACATTTAAAAATGTTTGGCAAATTCTTAATTCTGAGAATGTTTTCTTTAATCGTAGGGAAGTGGGCAAGACCACCTGAACCCCCCCCCCCTTTCAAAATATTCGAGTGATGCCCCTAATCCCTCTAATGATAACAGCCTTGCTATACGGCCTTTGATCTCTCTACATGACTATCGGCACAGGCACATTCGACGAGCAAAAATTAATAACTACTAGTAATCGCCTTATCAATTCATATTAAAGATTGTTGGTCTCTGACTGGTAATACAAAGCGGGGCGGGGAAATATTTCGGGCGGGTGTTTACATTATTACTGAATGACGTAAAATAATGTTAATAAAACTTTTGGGGGAAAAATACAAAAAACAAAACAGCATGCCTGTCGTGACAAATTTGAAGTTTCATGTTGCCTTTTGTAGTTAGTGACATGTTAATTTAATTACTCATTATTTCCTAAGTATCATTTGAGGTGTTCACACTTGTACAAGGCATTGCTTTTGTAATGTTTTGTTGAATTGAAATACTTTGTCAAACAGTTCGAGGCAGGGACGTCAGTTGATTCCAATATAATTCGTGGATCTGTACCCACCCCCCCCCCCACCACCCCCCCCCCCAAAAAAAAAAAAAAACACACACACATACACAACATAGCACAACGCAATTATTTCGGAATAGATACCCCATAGACGCTGCGGCACTTTTAAAAGAGATTATCCCCATCATCGAGTTTATGGAAGTATGGGATGTATTTCCCGGGTGATTCTCTTCATATTTGTACCCCTTCCCATTCTCCAGTGGTTAAAATTACCCATGATGAACGAGTAAATATGAAATAATTGTCGTTATAGGGAAGACAAAACGTTCCTATCGGGGATTAGACAAATAATAAGATAACCCCATCTCTATCGGAAAAAGGTCGAACTTATAGTCTGTTTAGACCATGCGTAACGCTCGTGTCAATTGTTGATCAATAATTGAGTGAATAGTTTTAGTATCATAGCAAATATGAATTTGTTGTTTGTACAAATCGGCCTACATAGGTTGTTTCATCTTTAATGGATTATGTCAAATTGAACACATGTTGGTTTTTTGAAGAAAAAGAAAAGAAAACGAAAACAAAATGAAAAATCGGGGGATAATATCTTTATTGGGGTGGGAATTATCTTTCCATTTAATGTTAATTACTTTGAGTAAATGTGTGCTCATTGTACAGTTCTTGTTGTAATTGTTTTTTCTTCTCGTTCTTGTTGTTGCTGCTGACGCTAATAGTTCTAACCAAGTAATGTGATAAACAAATCGATTCATCCATGGGAACCTCCATGCACTCGACAAACCGAAGATTGTACAAATAATTGAAAAAACATGTAGTTTAATCTATTCTTGGACTATCGAAGTTATAGATAATACATCTGTATTCAAATATCGTGTAGGCCTACCCTTATTGAATACAAACAAAATAAGGAAAAGAAAATGTGCACAATTATAATATATTTATCTTGGCTACAATTCAATTCTCTCCTTTAAGTGTATCATAATTGATGAGGCCATTAAGTTTGTAGGACCCGAGTTCCCATATTTATCATTCTAGCTAATAACCTACAATGATTACAGCTTAATCTTTACTTTACCCACGATTACAAAATAAGAACGCAGAAATACTTTGTAATTGTAATTCATTATAATATATTTCATGATGCTTGAAACGTCTCAAATGAATACACATTACATACGATCAAACAGTATTATGCCTTGGTGCCAGTTTTAGTTGATTTTAGGATAGCGCTTGATACACTTCCTGTAGACATAATTTAATATTGTGAAGAAATTGATATCTACATGCCTCGTGTGTCAAAAAGACAGCAAAATATTCATTAACAAAATTTGCAAACTAGAATCTTGTGTCACAAACTTAAGATAAACCAGACAGTTATGTACACATAAAGCGCAAAGTCCATAACTAATTTATCACCGTGGCAACCCGATATCGCTTCGCCTGCTGAATAAACCTCACAATTCCTAAGTGGTTTCTTTTTCTTTCTTTCTCTGAATTACTTTAGAAAATGTCAGTTATTATTGTTTGTAGCAATATTGATTCGCAATTCAACAAATAGCATTGTAAATAGTGGCTAGAAGATCCATAATGATAACATTTTGGGACCTTAGAGAAAAATACAATACATTTCACGTTGTCAGGCCAACCCTGATCAGATGTTTTCTTCAGCAACAGTGACTCCGGGTACGACGTCGTCATATATGTAGCGTTAGGGTTAGGCTTGCATGTCGGTTTTAAATGATAGCTTAAGGATTAGGGTTGGGGTTGGGTCGAGTGTCTGATCTGGGTTATAGTTGAAGTTAAAGATATATGTAGTGGGGTTGCAGAGAGACAGCGGGGCATGCACCCTAAAACCTACCACTGAATTTACTTTGCTTTGTCTACACTCACAATAATTATAAACATAGATCATTGGAATAATAATGAGGTATTTATTTAGCGATTCCTGTTATAAACATATGTAAGCATTGAATTCGTATCAACCATTCTTGATCTAAAGGATGGTAAGGGTGAACCCAAGATCCATGGGGTGGCTTAATCCGGTTACGTCGAGAGCCTGTAAGGGGTGAATTAAAGAGAGAGAGAAAGTCTTGGTTAGGATTGTATTTTTTTAATGGCTAGATATATCAATCACTTGGACGTCTCCGTTTTTTAAATATTCAGCGAGGGCTACTACATCTCAACTTAAATGAGAATGCATGGACAGCAGTTTAGGACCAGTTCATAAACGCAGGTCCTGGAGCTACGAGAATTAAAGTAATAGACGGACAATAAGCAATTGAATGATTCAGTGTAAAGTACAGTGAATGATTTGGATCATTAGAACAATGAGTGATTTCAATTTGGGTGTTAGTGTTAGTGTTAGTGTTTAGAGCAGTCAAGAGCTCTTAAATCGAGCGGAAATTTTACTGATGAAATTAAGAGCCCGATACCGATATCAAATCGATAGCTTAACACCAGCTGTGACGTCACCACATACTTGATTTCACGACGATGATTTAAAAATAGTACATCAAAACTAAAGATATCATGAAAAGTACAGAATAAATTTACACCTGTTTCTCTGGTCTTATAAAATGACTCATTATTCTTTACACATAAGAATATATGAATTACCTGTTTCACATATTTTTATTTTATCGTCAGACAATAAATTGCGTCGTTCGTGCGTTGACTGTGTGCGGATACAACACTAACACCGAACTGGAAATCAACATTTGCTTAATCCCTAGGGGCTAGTGTTAGTGAATAGGACATGTGTACGTAAAATATTAACACCAGCCACAAAGGTCGGTTCAGCAGACGACAATTTTGCAAAATCGATAACACTAGCTACCGGAAGTTGACGATATTCAGAGGTCAAATCCTTAACACCAGCTGATTTCCATTTCGGTGTTTAGGCTGGTGTTAGTGTTTATTAAACACTAACACCAGCCTTAAACACCCAACTTGAAATCACTCATTGTGTTGTGTTCTCTCTCTCTCTCTCTCTCTCTCTCTCTCTCAAGCTCGCTCTCTCCTTCCTCCTCTTCATTCTCGTTCCAACATCTGCAGTAAACTAAGCTTTCCATCACAAGCTGGTATAGCTTCATGGGACCCAGCGTATTCTTCCCAGTATCAAATGTCGAAACGCCATTTTATTTGCGTTTGTTTCTTTGTTTGATTTTGTTCATGTTGCTTGTTTGTCTTGTTTGATTTTTCTCTAATAGCTGCGAGGGCAACAGCACCATGGCGCTTAAAACTTCATAGTACAGCTTTTGAAATATGTTAAAGATAAACTTGAGTTCTGGTAAAAAAAGAAAATGAATTCTCACAGAACCTAACGAAACTTACACTGAATGTTCAAGATTACAAATAAATGTCATGTGCCAAACAATTTTGGAAGAAAATGTATACTGGCTGAGTAATGAGCATAGAAATATAAGGAAATCAGGGTAGTACTAGCGCAGACACCAAGTGTGCTGTCCCATATACATCTTTCTGTGTAAGTGATTGTTACTTTACCAAGACTCTGCCAAATTTATGATGATTTTGATGACTCCAGAACCTTGCATTACACACCATTACTTACATGCTATATGATCAACTTTTCTGATCCATTCCACACCTTTTCTTTCACAATGCAATCGCATTACCAGAACTCAAGTTTATATTTAATTATTAATATCACCATCATTATTATCATTATCATCTTATCTTTGATATTATTAACATATTATTCTTGCTATTATTATTAAAATTATCATTCTTATTGTTTTATTATGTGTATCATTATTATTATTATTATCATCATTTTCTATCATACTTTTGAAAATCTTGATTGCTTAAAAAAGAAGATGTGTTATCCTCTACTCTGAGAATAGGATACTGGAAAAAGGGAAAATGAAATGTAATCTCACCATATTGTCCTGATCAAACGTAAAAGTAGCTTCCGTGACTGCATTATAGTCGGTGAGTACAACACGAGAGGGCGCTTCTTTCATGCCATAGATCATTACGTGGTCCATCACAAGATTGTCCATTAAGTTAGAATAAGAATGAGCGATCTCTGCCGTCAACATATTCTGAAATTGACCATTTGAAAATGTCTTGAATATATACATATTTCTACCAATATTTCATTCACCTATTACGAATCATTGTATTTTATAAAGTCAAGATACAGATTATTTACATCTAATTTAGTTGTTGTTAGGTTGGACAGGCATTATGGATTGTCTCTCCTAGCAACGAGTAATGCAATTAATGGTGACAGGTGAATGGAAGGTAAATGGACGAGTTTGTAATGAGGCACTTAAAACACAGGCGATTACACTCATAGGTAAAAGGGGGCGAAAGGTGAGAACCACCAACTCTAGAGTTCAAAGTGCAGAGAGTGAATCATAAAGCCCCCTCCCTCTTCTCAGTTTAATCTCCAGATAATAACCAAATTCGTGTAGCAAATACAAAAGTCGAGTTCTGAGAACTAGAAAAATAGTCGGTCCTAAGAATAGGACATCCCTCTCCGTCAGACATAGCAAAACGACCCGTCGTTGTACCTTTTATCCGTGTATCTTTGGACATTGTGGACAAAGCGATTGTAAAAGTAAAATTGAACAGGATTTTGAAACAATCACTTATGTGCCAAAACCAAATCACGAAACAGTTTCATGTCCAAATTCGTCAATGAATACCAGGATACCAAGATAGGTAGATACATTATCGATGTTTAATCTTTAAGCTATGCAATATCCCTTTTTTCAATTTGTCTCTTTTCCCCCAAAGGAATTAAAGAAAGATTTCTAGAAACTCACATTTGAAAATGTGTAGTGGAACATGTAGTATTGCTCGTTCATGATGGTCCCTGCATGTCAAAAAAAAAGAAAAGAAAAGAAAGGAAAAGGGAAAGAAGAGTTTAAAATTGATTCAATGACATCACTGTAACGAAATGTTTTCCAAAATGAAGATGAAAAATACATGTTTTAAAGGTAATAATATTACAATTTTACTTTCAAAGCGCATATAACTGGAAAGCAGATAAATATAACAGAAAAGAAAATAAACTGGTTGTGGTACACATCAAAGTTTATGCACTGATTTCCTTAACAAATAAGGAATTTATAAAGAATCCTTAGGACATCTTGTGTTAATTATACATAATTTGTCTATGCTGCAAATAATTTTTTTAATTTTACATCAGAATCATAATTCTGACACCATTAAACCATGGACCTACTACAGTCCATGATCAAACTAAATGCACCAATCAATATGAAACTAACAGTTATTTGTTAAATAAGTAGGTCTTGGGTGCCATCTGTCAATTGGATGTCAGCGAAAATGCATTTAAAAATACTTACTAGTACAAGGGAATTCCACTTGCACCCTTGACAGATAATGCAACACTGTCTGCTATCAGCAAAATGACAAAAAACTGTGGCCAACTCGCTGCAGCTGGGTCCTTTTTAATCTCATGATTATGTTTATTGAATAACGCATGATAAAAATCGCACAATGCGTAAAACAGAATGAGTAGTGCATTATGGATAATATGTATACCGAATAATATATAAATGCACAATGCATAATGCATAATACGTTATTAAGGTTCAACTCTGAGCTGTTACAAACACTTACCGATTGTTTCACCATCGTCCCAGAAGAGATCACCACCAGCCTCCATCTCGTTATCCAAGGCGACGATCAAACCAAACTCGTTCCTTCGACTGTATTAACAAGTGAGAATACATTTGCATAACATTTGAATATAGTGCGGAAAATACTATGCTCTTGAAATCACGTCAATTTCAAACAGTTTGATAGTGCTACAGATTAATCGGACGAATAAGTTATAAAGCAATGATCTGGTGGTAGTTGCTTCGTGGGACGTGGATAATATCCGAATTCTAGACTTCAAACCTTAAAACCCTAATCGTATCCCTAAACCTAACCCTTCACAAAATGGAAAGCCTAACCCTAAGCCTGGAGGGATTGTCACCGAAGTTATCGAACCGCAAGGGCAACCCCTTGTACAGTAATCGCATATCACAAACCAATTGTTATTGAGATGAGCTACCGAAGCCCTTTATCACCTTCAGAAATAACTCTCCATATTCCATGATGATATTTATACAAAAACTTCTGTTTTACAAAATATGGAAGATTCTCTTGTTCGAAAACGGCAATGGGTTTGTAGGTGCATCGTCCTATTGGGCACTTGCATACAGCCAGAAAAAAATGTTATTGAATACACTATCGTCAAAACGTTGAAGCCTTCTTATATTAGAACAAATTTATTTTACTTTTATGGCACCTAATATTGTCTCAGCGGGTGGAAATAAATGGAAGCAAAGCGTCCTCATTTGGAAGTGCTTGGACAATAGCGACATAATGCTATTTTCGACGAAACCATGCAACCTACACAAATACCTGAACATGGTCGAGTTGTCCGGATTCTGGGTCGGAATGATGTGGCCGCCTCTTACGTGAAGGTTGATGTAGTCCATTGGAGCGTTTAGCATGACACCGCCACCAACGGCCAGCATGTCCGATGACAATTCCATGCCCTATTTTTAATTAAATCAAAGTGATTAAGTGTTAATGGCAAGATTTTTCTTCAAACTGCAATTTGTTTAAATGAATGAGGTAGAATCGGCAGTGTTAACAGGAGTTATCATCGTTTGTTTCGGTATTTTCACGAAACTACCTTCCTTCGGCAGAATAATACCCTACAGTTGCCAATCTCCATCCTGGTGTTAAATGAGTACCCGTCAAGTTGAGAAAGCCATTGTTGATTGTGAGCATCATTCTGTAGAATGGCACCTGGTTGAAATAATCCCGGATGAGTGGAGATTGTGCATACATTGTGTGCGGGCTAGCCTGAATCCGATGACCGGGGTAGTACTAATTATGTAAAGCGCTTATTGAGATCACATTCGCTTTTTTAAGAGTTGAATAATTTAAGAATGTTATTTTTATAATTTTTGGTAATATCTGTATCAAAAATCAATTTCCTTGTCCTCCCTTTTATTCTTATTCTTCAACTGCTTGCCCCAAAAATACTGATATTTGTTTTTTTAAAAATTGATTACCTTCAGCTGCATGCGATACAAACTTTCAGTTTAGATAACTTTGTAATTTCACCTTTCAAATCAATATAATTTTTAGAAGATATAAATTATTTGTGGTTAATAATGATTGTTCTTTTTCAGGTCCTATTTGTGTGTTGACTAAATTTCACTGATGGTTGCATATCATTATACTCACAGTATAGTAATCGTACCAGCGAGCAACGGGAAAGTATGCCTTTACACTTGTTGTTTCCTACATAAAAAGAAAATATAAGAAATTAAATAAACGTGTTAAGTACATATTGAATGCATGTAGGTAGAAGAGGGTTACATTGTCAACATGAGGTTTTGTGATGCTTGCAGTATACTCAGATATAACTCTCTAACGAATATCAGAAACGAAAGGAAAGAGATTTAATGGGAAGAATTAGAGCAAAGAGAGAGAAAGACAGAGAGACAGAAGACACTGCTTTTTAACACAATATTCAAAAGTCGGGAAAACTCTTGTAATATATTTCGGTACTTTAGGGGCATAGTATGATTCCACCCATTTAGGGGGGTACCGGTGACCTGGAAATTGGTCTATAAATGAAGTGTGGGAGAGTAGGGCCATGTAGGTGTCGGAGGTTATTGGTGTCGGGAAGGGGAGGTATGTGTCATCCTCCTTTCACGCTGCCTGCTCGATCTCTATCCCTCCCCCTCTCTCTCTCTCTCTCCCTCTCTCACTCAGTCTCTCTCTCGCTCTCCATCTCTCTCTCTCTCTCATTTTCTTCTACTCGGTGGGGGTACGTGACCCCATGTTCACTGTAGCTACGCCGCTGACAAAAGAAAGCCTTCTGATTGACTTACTGGCTCTAAGACGGGCGAAATGAGAAGGGCAGGACCCCACAAGAACTGCCTGTCAATATCCCATGTGTTGCTATCAGAAGTAAACCTGAAGAAGAAACCAAAGCATGTAATATAGTCAGGGACGCAACTAGAACATTTCAGTATGAAGGGGCATGGGCAATATATGATCATTGGCTAGAGCAAACTGAATGAACAGTTTTGCTGACAGAACGCATAATTTTAATTCCAGAGGAAATGGGAAGAAAACAAATCCTAAATTGTAGATGAATGTCTTGCCAAAGGGAATTAGTGCCGCGAAAGGGATTCGTAACCTGTGCCATGAGCTCCACAGTCCTCTAGTTTATCCGCTGGACCACGACACCGCATGACACTTCCTCCGTATACAAAAGGCATGAAAGATGTAGGTTCGTCTGCTTGGTCTAGCTGTTCTGTCCCTGCTACGAAAGCTCTTAATCTTAGCCTACAAACTGACTCTGATCGGACCCAGGTTCGAATTTGAACACGTCTTTCGGATGGTGACGTTAAAGGCCGACCACAGACGTAAATAAACATATCCGATTGTTTGTGAATTCCAATCATCATGATCATATCAGTGGCGGATCCAGGGGGGGGGGGCCCGGGGGCCCGGGCCCCCCCCCCCCCCCCCTTGAGAAAAAAAATCATGTAAAATCACGTGATTTTTACGTTTTTTGGGGTTGGGGCCCCCCCCCCCTGGCGCTCAAGGGGGGGGGGGGTGCAAATTGAAAAAATTTTGAGGACCAAAAAAAAAATGTGCTCTCTACCCCCCCCCCCCCCCCCCCCCCCCCCCCCCCCCCCGGGCGACTTTTCGGCCGGCGCGATTTTCAAATTTCGGGAGCAAAAAAAAAAAAAAGAAAGTTGGGCCCCCTCCCCTAAGAAATCCTGGATCCGCGCCTTGATCATATACACACTTAAAAAACTCGCCCTTCTACTCCAGAGCAGACGGTTTTAAGGTCCATTTTGTTCCGTTCAGTCAACACACTGTTTCACAATTGATAGCACGATTGATCTTGGCCATTGAATGGACAAAGTAATCAATGCAATCAACCTCCGAATCAACCGCAAAACCAAAGGTACGATCATGCTAAGCTTAGTTTTTCTGGCCCACAAGGTAAAAGGAATTAATGAATATAAACGGGGAAAGTACTCACTCGTGCATCATAGGTCTGACTACCGTTGAGCCCTTAGTATGGGCGTGGTAGAAGAGTGTATAGAGGTACGGAGGAGACGGTATCTGATGTGAAGCACGTCCCGAACCTCAAGGGCGAAATCCTCTCCGAAATGAGCAGGATGTTGAGGCTGTAATAGTTGTAATTAAAAAAATATTGGTGAAGAATAAAGGTTTACCTATTACTAAAAAGTCTTGTTTGGATTACCTACAAATCAAATGCAGATCTAGCAGGGGCTAAGGGGCTTTAGCCTCCCCCTCCCAATAAACAAATCGTGAGGAACATGTAGAAATAAGTAAAGCCTCGGTTACAATGTCATTACGAACTGCTACGAACGCCGTACGAACGATTTTCAGACAATGCAAATTCGGGAAGACAATGGAAAAACAGGGAGATTCGTACAACCTTTGTGACCGTAGCTTTAGATAAAGCCTCGGTCACAAATGCCGTTACGAACTGCTACGAACGCCGTACGAACGTTTTTCAGACAACGGAAATTCGGGAAGAGAATGGAAAAACAGGGAGATTCGTACGAACGCATCGTTCGTACGAACCTTTGTGACCGTAGCTTTAGATAAGCCTCGGTCACAAATGCCATTACGAACTGCTACGAACGCGTACAAACGATTTACAGACAATGGAAATTCGGGAAGACAATGGAAACACAGGGAGATTCGTGCGAAATTATCCTTCGTACGAACCTTGTGACCGTAGCATAAGGAGAGACCTAAAATCCAGGCTTACCATGTTGCCTAGACCATTATGATTCCTAGAGTATGGATAGAAGGCTCCAACCTGATGCCATCGACGACAAAGATCCTCGTTGGTGTCGTCGAAGAAACCGCAAATATCAGCACCAATCTGTGTCATGGACAAAGATTTGGGTTAAAAAATACACATTGAATGATAATGTACTAAAAATGTATAATTAATAATGTTAAAATATGTAATGCATCTATATCAAATACATCCTTACCATCATTATTTGTTAATGCTAAACATTTTGCAGCTGAATTACAATATAAAAAACAGAATATCAACAACAACAAAATTGAAATAAAAATCATTAAATAATCATTTAACGTATACAAAATATATTTTTAATGTTTTCACATTTATAAGAAACGTGTACTGTTCGAAACTGATAACACACAGTATAAACGAAAGGCAAACATATACTATTATCTTTCCCACAGATTTTTGATTTGGCCCAAATCGTTTGAGTTTATTTCAGTTTGTTATTTAAGGAATCATATTTTGTTTAAAGTCTGCATTAGGCACGTTACATTATCAATAGCGTAATGCAAGTTTTAAAAATATATCATAAATAAGTATAGTCATCCCAATGAGCATGATGAGCTTCACGTTGGTATATGTTTAGCCAGAAATCATTCTTATCTTCTCAGTTCATTATTAACACTTTTTTAATATAGAAAATGTTGATACAAGTTTGTTTACTTACATATGGAATACCAAACAAGTTGAACTCCAGCATACCTGGAATAAAGATAGGAGTAAGAGGGAGGAGGAAAAATACTCTGAAACTCAAATGTACCAAGTTTATAATTTGTTTAATTAAGTTATGAAGTATAACAGCCCTTGAATAGTTTAATTCTTCGGATTTTATGTATGCATGGATTCCTATTTGCATTGTAGACGACAGAAAGACACCGTTTACACTCAAACACGAATCTTGGATAAACAGAACACAATCATTTTATAGTTTGCAGAGAATTCTCCTCCGCTTCATAGAATGTGACGAGGTAATCACGAAAGGAGTTTTTTTCAATTAGTCGCATTCAGTATAATTACACTGGATCTTAACAGAGTGCTGATAACGTTCTTTAATTCATGTCAAAGATCAAGTCATCGTCTTTCATATGATATCAAATATGTTGATGGTATCCATGCATGAATAAATTTAAAAGATTTTAATTGACCGGTGTCAAACATAGTTTGTGATTTGATGTGATGCATATGGTAGTTTCGTTTATATAGTAAAATGCGAAGAAACAAAATGAACTGTTTACCGATGATGGAAGCTTCGTCTCCTAAAACCAATGGCCGTTATATTTGTTAATTTGTCATAATTATTGTTTTGTGTTTGTTTGTTTCGTTTATTGTTGGTTTGGCTGTTCGTTTATCTGTTTGTCTTTCCGTCTGTGTATTTACCTATAATGGAGTAATAAAGATGAGGCCAGAGCGTCTCCTAACCAATGACCCTTATAATTGATAATTTGTTATGACTGTTTGTTTATGTTTGTTTGTTTCGTTTATTGTTCGTTTGGCTGTTCGTCTATATGTGTGTCTGTCTGTTTATGTATTTACCAATAATGGAGTAATAGAGATGAGGCCAGATCGAAGCATTGTCTCCTAACCAATGACCGGTATGTTTGCCGCTGCTAGGAAGGTTGATCGTGAGATGACAAGACTCCTCTGTTCTGTAGCCTCTTGCGCCGCTCTGGTGATAAATCGGAGAGAAAAAGGGGGTGAAAATGGAATTTTCCTGAGAAATATGTACACTAGTATTCAATAGGCTTTCAATTTCCAATCAATTGGCCATAATAGTGATGATATCAAGATTAATAGGGCTACACATCTTTGGAGAATATTCTATTAAAATTGAAATTCCATTAAAATAGACTTTAATTAAACAGTTGAAATGACCTTATGCTTATTATTATTCCCATTATTGATAGGATTCTATATCTAGATGAAATTAATAGTCCGAGAGTGAAAAACAAAATACAGTAAAACCAATACATGTGGTTGTCATTGAACTAGTGCCTGACAGGGCGGCGTAGTCCTGGGGCTAAGTGCCCCCACTCCCAAGCTTCATAAAACTGTTGTAAACTTACTGTAGCGTCGGCTCCGTCTGACTCCATCCGTAGAGGCTGTGCATGTTGTAATGTGTGTCCTTCATGCCGTATGTCACGTGCTGCACGGAGTTCATGCAGATTGTTTTGTCGTATATCGTTGGTCCCCAGATTTCTAGATTAGCATGAATGTAATGAAAAAAAATCATGACAAATATCTGTATATCATGCCCCCCCCCCCCCCCCCCCCCTCCTCCTCTCATTTAATCAATCGCAATATACTGTATAGTTTAGTTTTTGTATAGAGAGTAATTTTGGCCCGGAGTTTTGGTCAAATGAATTTTAGTTACCAAAATCGGCACCATTACATTACAAACTAACAGTTATAACTGCACCACGCTCGACAAGTACACACACATTACAAGCGACTTCGTAATAAGCCTGTTAACAATCAAAAGAGCCGTTAAAACACATGAGGGAATTCTCTAAAAAGACATTGGTTTCAACCATCTTTTTAATAATAAAACTGTGCATGTTATTTTTGGGTAAACTAATGAGTAAATAGAGAGATCATCAACAACTATTTAAAAAAAAATGTTTGCAGGGTAGAAGCATTTTGTTGTCTTTCAACGGCTGGTTCAAAACTATCGAATATTTGTAGGGTCACACATTTTTGAAATTGTTATATTTATGTATTGTATATTTCAGCCGTCTCTGAGCCAATTTTGATCAAACAAAAAATAATTTGTCATTTAAACTGTAAGCTCTTTAGATTTGACGTTCAGTTTTTCATTATCTCACAGACAAATGTATTCTATGTAGCGCCCTCTATACCAAAAACTCAAACCATCCCTTTAACCCTTACTGTACTGGGCTATTTTGGGGACCTCGTGACTGGGGGGGGGGGGGGGCTGGGAGGCCCCCCCCCCCCCCCATGATCTCGGCCGTCGAAAGTCCGATGAACGCGAAAATTTGCATGTTTGTAGATATTTACGTAAGGAACAAGATGGTATAATTAGTTTTTTCCTAATATCCAATTTTTTGTCGTTAAGCCTAATTAATTATGCAAAATGCTAATTGTATGCATTTTACAGAAAACTCTTCATATTTGTCTGTAGACTTGTGAAGAATGTTGAAAATGTGTTGAATAAAAGTTTCCTTCATCTCAAATTCATGAGGTTACATTATTTTTATGATATTTGGAAATGCATAGGTTAATTTGCATTAATTATGAATACGCATTCATGAATATCAAATCTAGAAATATAAGGGAACTAGAATCATTACAAAAATTGCCAGATTCCACTTTTTGAATGTTAATTGAAACCCATTATTCATATGAAACTTCTTTTCTAACACGAAATAGTTATTTTGATGTAATTAATAATGACAATTTATGCAATTTTGATGCGATTTTCAAATATTTATTTTCTTTTGTATTTTATTGTTTTTTATTTCTTATTATATCTATTTTTTATTTCTAATGTATTCTTTTGTTCTGGAATACATCAAGTTACTTTGAGAAACATATAAAAGCAATTTGATATCAATTCATAGTATTCACATTTCTGCTTGTACATGAATATATGCAATTATAGCATATTTTTGATGACATGCGCATACTAATTGTTATGTAACACCTTACAGGTATATCCGTATATTTCGACGAAAATGGTATCAAAATGTGCGTAAGACTTGAGGGAAAAAAGTCATGAAACGACATTTCAAAATTCCAACCGGTTGCGGCGCAAACTCCGAAAATGTCGAGGGGGGGGCCTCCCAGGCCCCCCCCCCCCAATACAGTAAGGGTTAACTTACAATTGCTTTTATGTTACGTAAAGTGGTATGCATGGTAATAAAGATAGGACTAATCATTGTAGCACGATTGGGAATACAACAGATTTTCACGATTGATTGTAAGTCGATTTCTTTTTTTGGTTAAAAGGCACAGATTTAGTCCCCGTCTTTATCAGCTTAGGTCTTACATTTTCATCAACCTAGGTCTCACTTACGAGGCATGAAAGGTGGATTGTCGTATGTGTTTTCTTTGCATCCGTCAACCGAACCATGCACAAAGCTTGCTGGTTCGTTCATATCCTGAAATGCAAGATGAGAGAGAAAATATATATATAGATGCTTTGATGCGGAGTTTTATTTAAATGGTTATTTAAGACGGAATGTAGATTTTGGATTTGAACTAAACGGTGAAGTTGTTTATAATATTATGTGTAGATTATATTTTTGTTAAATGTTGAAACAGTGTTATATGTGTAAGAAATTTACGTCCGTTTTCTTAATAGGCTTCCAAACTGAATGGAATAGGATGACAAACCTTGCAAATTTAATTTTTATATTTAACGGAACTCAACCTTCTCTTTAAGATGGGAAGAATTAAGACGGAGGCGCGATGCCTCAGTGGTAGAGCAGCGGTCCCGTCACCGGGAGGTCCCGGGTTCGGGACCACATCAAGGCTCGTGCCTTTTGGTAAAGCATTTTTCAGTCCGTCGGCGAGGGATTACATCCGTCGATCCCCTGTTTACTTACTGACTGACATACATATGTTTTCTTTAATAGCAGTCGGGTAAAAGCCACCAACCAACTAAACTAAACACTTACGATCCAGATACCGTCAAATGCAACCATGTCGTGGAACATATCCACCTCATTTTTCCACCAGTCCTGGGCAGATTGCTTCCTAAAATCAGGAAAAGCAGCATAAGCACGGAATTGCTAGCAAATACAAAAGTGCAAAGAAAAAAAAAGAGAATCAGATGCAGAAACATCAAAGATTCCTTTGTCTGTAATACAATATCACTTGAACATTAGGATCACATATATTGCTTGCCACTTCTAATTAATGGTTGCTACTATTTCAGGGACATCAAGAAGCCAGCGAGGCATATCTGGTTGGCCTCTTTGAAGACACCAACTTGGGTGCCATCCACGCAAAAAGGGCTACCATCATGCCCAAAAAGTATTATATCTATTAGATTTTGTTTGATTTGACGATTTCAAAAGTTGGATACAGTAGATCAACAGCCTTTAGTAATAACTTAAAACGTCGTGTTCCTTCTTGAAGAGTCGATACAAAAAAAAATGAACAATTTTCTTGATATTCCTAGCGTGGTATGAACTGGAAACAAAAGAAAGCCGACATAATTGTTTCCACGTGATCTTATCATTTTCCACCCGCACCTTTTTTACCCGTCTTTTTGTTATTTTGTCTTCATTTTACGCTTGGGTAGAGTGCAAAATATGTAGATAAATGAACATTAATAAAAAGTTAAAATGTACCTCGACTTGGTCGTCCCATGGTAGAGATGGATCCACAACAACACCGGGGTAGTCTGGCCAAACCTATGATGATATTCAAAGAGAAATGAACACTAATGTATACAACATACTCTAAAGAATAATAATGTTGATGGTGATAGCAGTAGTAATAGTGAAGAAAGGAACAATGATAATGATGATGATAATAACATTAATAATACTAATAATCGTGATAATAATAATATTCATAATGATTGCAATTATAATAATAATAATAGCAATAATGATAATAACACTACTACTACTACTACTACTACTACTACTACTACTACTACTACTAGTACTACTACTTCTACTACTACTACTACTACTACTACTACAACTGATGATAGTTATAATATGTATTACTATCATCATTATTATTATTGTCACCATTATCAATGTTATTATAATTATTAATATTAGTATTATTTTTTTTTTCATTATTATTATCATTATCAATATTATTATTATTATTATTATTGTAAGAAAAGCAACAACAAAAACAAAAACAACAAAAACAAAACATTTTGCCTGTCATAACAACGGGAACGACAAGGTGAACATATTTATTTTTGATGCACTTTAATATTATGGATTTACGGAATAAATTCATTTCAAAGAACTTTACTGCTAAGAGGCAACGGCAGATTACTGGTGACTTAGCTTATTACAAGTTTTACGGGCAGCGATTGACAATGATCAGTGTAGAAATAACTTTTTTTTTTTCAAAAAGATATAGTTTTGCTGCAAAAGAGCGAAATGATGAACTAAAAATCCTGATTTCAACCTACCTTTCCAAACCGTATCCCACCGTTATCATCTTCAATGAAGACCTCTTGGTCAACTCCGCGTTTGTAAGTCGGGTAGTAGGCCTCTGTCTCGTTCGCTGAAATTGCCGGATCCTAAGAGAGAGAGAGAGAGAGAGATGGTTAGAACAAGAAAACAAAAATATTTTAATTACAGCGTCTCTGTATGGGAGTGTGCCTACACGTATCATTAGTGTCTCTTTCCCCGTTCTAGGACACCTACCCCCTATAAATCCGACCCCCCGGCCGGATAACCAACCCAGTCAACTACCCCCTAGGACAACCACCCCTAGGGCAACCAACCTCTAGGACTGGGTTAACTACCCCCCCCCCCGGCCCAGTAAACTACACCCTAGGACAACTACCCCTAGGACAACCACCCCCGGAAAATTACCCTCTAGGACTGGGTTAACTACCCCCCGGACAACTACCCCCGTAAACTACACCCTAGGACAACTACCCTCTAGGACAACCACCCCCGGAAAATTACTCTCCGGACATCTACCCCCAGACAACTACCCCCCTACGAAGACTAATCATCTAGGACAACTACCCCCCGGACAACTATCCTAGGGGGTAGTTATCCCGGGGTAAGTTGTCCTAAGGGTAGTTGTCTGGGGGTAGTTGTCACGGGGGTAGTCATCCTAGAGGGTGGTTGCCCTAGAGGGTAGTTGTCCTAGGGTGTAGTTTACTGGGGGTAATTGTCCGGGGGGTAGTTGACTGGGGGTGGTTTCCGGGGTGGATGTCCAGGGGGTAGGTGTCCGGATTCGCTTCTCCCTATCGAGTTTCTTTCTTTCTTTTAATATCAAATTGAAATTGAAATTTGAAATGAAATTAACTATTCATTGTCCATTCGGAAATCTGTTTTTTCACTGAATAATTCAATCATAAATATAAAAAGAGAAATTATCTAAATTATAGAAAATTACAGTTATGGTTGACATTTATAATGCAAAATAAGATAAATAATCAAATTACAACTGTAGCTTTAAGCGGGTAGGATACAGGACAATCAAATTTAACACGACGTGGATGCAGACAGAGCGAGTGGATGCAGAGCCTAATACGATATGCGTTGCATTATGTCATTACCTGATTTAAATCATCTGCCTTGGAAAAACGACTGCTTTAATTCTAAAAGAAAATATTTGTTTGGGGGAAATTATTTCGACGTAGCAAAGGAAAAAGAGGGGTTTTATCATTGGCCCCCACCCCTGAGAATATTTCCCCGTGTCTGGCAATATACAATAGCTAACAAGACTCGAATGATTCAGATTTTGTTATATGATACTTTACATGGGGAATCATACGCCTAACACTTCTCCCTCTATCAATGCCCTTATCTATAATAAATATATATACTTACGAGGATGATAATATATCTGGTTCCATCTGGCTTCAAGGAATCTACCCATTCACCGAGGCCTTGATAGTTGTCTGGATGGATGGTAAAGTCTAGCTGACGATTCATGTAATCAATATCTCCATATTGGACGTCCTTGAAAGAATATTGATAGCAATGGTATACACAAATTATAATCATGCAAGTTATTGTAATAGTATTAATAATAGTAATAGTATTAGTAATAATAGTTGTAATAGTATTAGGAATACTGATAGTAATAACAGGTATAGTACTAGTAATATAAATAGCAATAGTGATAGTTATAGTAATTGCAATAACAGTAATAAGAGTAATTATATACCTCACTTAAGAAATCCAGCCATCTGATTGGTCGAATTGCATTCATAAACTTCAACTGTTCCTGTAAAATTCTCGGTAACCATGCATAAAACATTTCACTATTTTTAATAACCATGGTTACTCCATGGTTACCCCATAGGTTTACATGTTAAAAAATGGTTTGAGCGATGGAGAATACCGTATGTGTGCGAAGGATTGGTCTACAATTGAATCTCGATCGATCTTACCGACAATTTTATCTTGCATTGTTGACATGAAGACGAAAATAAACTCTCAAAAACAAAAAAACAACATCTGCCGATAGATCTTGATCTAAGTTCGTGCCAATATGCATTGCAAAAAGTAAAAGAAGGGCCCGTTTTCATGGAGCTTTGCGAGGGCCCCTCACGCAGAGCCGTTTTCAATCCATTTTAATGTATGGCTGTGTGACCAAAGTTTCGCGCGTGACCAAGTTCGCTTTCTCAAAAAAATCGGTAAGATTTCGAAAATCTGATATCACCAATGGAAAAGAGGATCATAAAATTACCCAGAAACGAAATTTTCTTTGGAATTGGGTGCGAAATTGTGAAAATATTGACAAAAGATCGGCACATTTTGCAGTTATTTGCGTCCGTTCCGAAAAATTACCAACTTACCGATAAGGGTCTGGAAATCTTCATTTTGAGAGCAGATATCCTCAAAATTGTAAGTAATAAGTGGTACCGTCTGGTTGTATGATATTTTGCCTTGCAAATTATCAAATTACCTTATTTTTGATGGATCGTATTTTTGTATAAATCAGCTGTTAACCCCCGTGCGTGAACTTAGGTCTCGTTGTTTTTATGACTTTTTTAGATGCAGCGCGCATGCACGATCGGACATCGAATTTTTAGATCGCGATATCTCCGAAATCCATCGACGATAAATGTTGTAGTTGAACCAATTGGTAGTAAAATACTTTGCCGTCCATTTGGTAGTAATTAAAATAAATAAATTTGTGTAGAATATGAGAAAACATGGATCGAATATCACATTTTCTAATTTGTTCTAAAATCTGCGCGAACTTTGGTCACCCCTTCATATATATTGGAGAAAACTGCCAAGCATGTTAACGACGCGCAATAGCCTAGTGGTCTAAGCGTTGGTTTTCGATACACCTCTTGTTGTACGCAAGAGTTCGAATATAATCCCGTCTTCGACAAAAATGAAAAATATTTTTTTATTTTTATTTTTTAGTCTATTTTTTTTCGGCATATAAAAGTATTAATGACTGCTTTAATATTCGAGAAATAGTTGTTTTATTACGCTCTCGGGAAGGTTACAATTGGGCTATTCCCCTCGGCAAGCCTCGGGGAATAGCACAATTCTAACCTTCCCTTGAGCGTAATAAAACAACTATTTCTCTCAAAGCAGTCATTAATACTATAAAGTAAAAGCAATAGTTATAGTAATAGTGATAGTAAGAGTACTATTAAGAGTAATAGTATAGTAATAACTTTGGCCATTTGGGGTAAGGTAAGGTGGATTTATGTTCGGTCGGTTGTCGGTCTGGGCCCAGTCTTATCAAGAATTGCTACTGACATAAATCGAAACACAATAATAATACTTAAAAATGGATATCAGTCGTATATGACATTTTTGATTAATTCTTACACTCGGGATCGCTTGAAATTCATCGCAATATTTAAAAGACGGAACGCGTGGTGTCTTTCCAGTCGGTACGACTAGTGTTATGTTAACCCCTGATCTTCTATTACCGTGATGATTCGTGTTTTTTGTTTCCTTTTTCATACTTTAAGATGAACAAAAAGACACAAAAGCATATTTTACAAAGCATCCGAACCATTTAAAACAATGAACATGGTTAACAAAATTGTAAATGAAAATGGCATCAACAAAAGCAAAATAGCATTATCTGCTGTTTACATATACTTTTGGGCAATAAAATATATCGAACATGAAATCAATATTACCCTATAATATTTCACTTTCTTTGTCCTCCTTGTACTCCACGTTAACTGTCTTAATGAAACCCTTCCAAAAACAAAAAGTAAACTGTAAACGTGATCCTGGTCTTCCGAGGGCGAAAGTGAAAGACAAAAACGAACTACACAGACATACTTACGTGGGGAATTTGATATTGACGCATTGACGCTACCACCTCTTGCACGTTCGAAAGATTTCCGTAACCATAGCGACATAGCTGGTAGCCCAGCGACCAATATGGCGGCAAACCCGGTCTACCGATGGCCTAGAAGTTGAAAAATACATATAACAACAACATAAGAAGAGAAGAAGTAGAAGAAAAAGAAAATGATGTAACCTTATTTTCAATTTTTGTTTTAGTCCCCAAGCGTCAATACGTCCACAATCAGTTTGAGCCTTCATTTTTATTTTTCCTGAACCTTTTTATCGGTGTTTATCTTTTTTCTTCGGTCTTTAAAGAGAAAATGGTATTCTCTAGTATTACCTCAGTGTATTGGCTAACGACTGACTCTGGGTTGGGCCCGAGGAACATGTAGAAGTCCAGGACTCCCCCGATGGTGTGGTAGGTCAGTGCAGGGGTTGGCTGCAACGAGTAATCTAGGAGATAATGAATATTATAAAGGTTGAAAGTAAATTACTGTACTAATGTGCTGACGTAGGACTGCGTGAGTGACTGACGCAGTTTATGACGCAGCGTGTGAGAGTCACACTTTACAAAGGGTTAATTCAATATGAATGATGCAAACATTGCACTGACGGATGGGCTAATTGCCTGCACAGGGTTGGTATTGACGCTTCGTGTGCAGCACGTTTCTCACACACGATGCGTCTAAAGTACTGACGTATGACTGCGTCAGCGGCTGACGCAGCTTTGACGTGCCATGTAAGAGCGACATCGTACACAAAAATCAATGCATACTAAATACTGCAAATGTTTATATGTCAATGTTTGGGCTAAGGGTCTTTTTAGACGATCCATATGACACCTCATGTGCAGTGGGCATAGGACATACATAACCTACGTTTATGCGTATACGGAACTAATTTAGTGCCCTCCCATGGCTGAAACCAGTGCATAATAAAAAATTATTCACTTGACCAAAAACCTACCTTGTGCGTTTGAGTTTAGGAGCAGTACGCCGTGTGCGTTAGCGTCGTTCTCGACGCACATGTAGAATGGATGTACACCATACAGATTGCCCTTGTACTGTAGAAGAAAAAAGCAGAGAACAACGTTTATAAGCTACTTCAAAAAGTTCGATTTGTTTTTTACTTCCAGTATAGGCGTAATCTTGATTTCTAGACCAAACGAATATGAGACGCAGTCGAAATAGAAATTAAAGACTTAGACAATATATTTATCAAACGGTCAGGCAACGAAGCTTAATTAGCTGTATCAATCACTTTTGAAGCCCTTAGTGACGTCATATCATAATGTTATATGCCCTAGGATAAACAAGAGATGTTTATTATTATTTGTATTAGTAGTAGTAGTATTACTACTATTTTGTATTATCATTATTGTTATTAATTTTGTTATAATTACCGTTATCAGTAGTATTAGTATTAGTATTATTATCATTATCATTATTATTATTATTATTATTATTATTATTATTATTATCATCTTCATTATTATTATTATTACACCAAATAAATACGTTAATATTTACCGAAGGCGGCTGATCCCTTGAGAATACACCCCACGTGAGCCAGTTCAGGTCATGACGGAAACTGTGATGCTCACTTTCGCCCAACCCGTAGATGTTGGTCGAAGGCAGTCGGGTTGAGATGGTGAGAAACTGGTCCTCGAAAATGAGTGCCCCAATCGAAGTGTCCCACCTGGAAAAAAAAAATAGTATTGCTTTAAAAAAGAACAAAATAAAATGAGACAAGCTAGTGCAAAATAAAATATAATAGAATGAAATCAAATTAATAAAATTAAATTTCGGAGCACCATTTTTTCAACAAAATAATAGTACAGTTCACATGACGATCCATTAACATTAAGTTAAGGTCGCATGATTGCATCAATAAAGTTCGTAGTTACCTTGTAGTTAGGGATCGATTGGACGCACTCGTGGTTACAAAACTACGAGCCGTGGGGGGGGGGGGGGGTCCTCACTCGAAGTTATGTCATGTGCTGTGCAGACTCAATTGATTTCTAGGTTATGCCAGCTTGTAGTTTAAAAGAACTTTGAATACTCGCTGTTTCGGTTCCGTGTGAACTCTCGTCTTGGTTTAGTGGATCGTTGGTTATAACTTCAAGGTTTCGCAAACTATAATTACGACGGTACTGTGTGTTAACTGTAATATCTAGCTAAGAGGAAGCGAAAGGTCTAACGTTTTTACACCTGTTTTCTAGAATAGTCCTTGTATATTTTAGTGTTTGTTCTGTTTGTGTTGTTTTGTTTGTATTTCATATTTGATGATCGAAAATAAAACCAAACCTAGTAGGAAATTCGATCAGTATAAATGTAAATGAAAACTACTACCTTGAATATTCTGTTTTCATAATTAATTCTTACGGATGGGGGGCGGAATAGTAGAAAGAATGAGAGAGAGAAAAGAGAGAGAGAGATAAGAAGAGAGGGGAAAGAGAGAGAGAGAGAGAGATAGAGAGAGAAAGAAAGGGAGAGGAAAAGGTCAACAAAAAAAATGAAAAGGAGAGAGGTCGAAGGAAATTTGAGAAAATGATGATGCGATCCTTAACGTATATTGCCGTCTCTCGGTCGAAAATGAGTCGGTTTCAAGAGAAAAACATGATAATGAGCAACGAAGTATTCAAAATACCGATTTCCTTTGTATTTCCATAGTTAGGTCTTGGTGGATTCCCTTTTTTAAGATTGGTTAAAACTCTATTTATGCGTTTTTAATGTGTGTTTCAGAAGACTTATGCGGATATGAATATAAAGACAAAATTTCAATATGAATATATATTTGACGTGCATGACATTTTCCTTCACTCCGAGGTGGAAAGCAAAAAATTAATGATAAAAAGCACTTGAAGACCATCTTTCATCCGAAATGTGTGTACTTAACATGCGTGCGAATTCTAGGTATCGAGGATAGATCTATAGACTGACACATATCCACAATAGAAAAAGAACCTCTTGGGATTCCTTAAATGGACACCAGGAGATGAATTTTCACTTCTTTTATGTCAAATGCCGCTCTGAATTTGTACTTTGTAGATTTCCCGACATAATAACAAACCCAAATATTCGTACTGTGCTGATAAAGTGTGCTCAACCCAGCGACTTGGGAGAACCGAAGCGCGTGCAACAAACAATACTGAAGGATATTTTGAAAACATATACGGATGTTTGAAAACGCCCCCGTCTATGAATGTATGGTGACTTGGAGGAACAAATATAAAAATAATAAAGGATTTTTCAGATATGTATTCGATCAAGACGGGTCTCCAAAGACATAGGTTAGGTTGTATCACAATAATATTTCAAGCGTTTGATATGAAATGCGCTGGTGGCATTCTTCTAACGCTTCATTTCGTCTAAAGTCTACGGTTATTAGTTAGAGTTCCGATTGGGTTAGGGTTATCATCTTGAAAGGCGTATTTAAAGTGTTAGGTTTATGAATGAAGGGTTGGGGTTAACATCAAGATAGGCCACTTATAGTTTAGGTTAAAGGTACAAGTTGGGAACTGGTTAGTTGTAGAACCTATATGAAAGCTAAACCAAGGCATTGTGTTTAATCGAGATCACGATCTGCGATGATTTCATATTGAAAAATTCGGTCTTGTATGAGAAATGTCATCTTTTGGCCAAATAATCACTTGGTTAATGCCAATGGGTATAGATAGAGCCTTTTTACACGAATTATGCGTGTAATCAGAGGGGAATCAAAGTTTATGTCAATATAACTCTCTTTACAAAGTTTATCTTTTTTCGGTAGTAGTTTTGCGGGAATAATTATGTGAAATTGTGTGAAAATTATCTTTAAGACATCCTTTACATGTTTGCGTCAAGTGTGTGTGTAAACTGGGTGTAAATGAATTAATTGCCAAGCTTAATTCTGGCGTGAATTTTCGCGTGTGAGTGAGGGCCCACATGCTCGTACAGGTCATACAAATATCCTATAGACTGTAGATCCTATTCGCTGAGCTATGTTGCCATTGTTATATGAAACAGAAATGTACGGCGTATTCACCTCATGTCATCATAAAATACAAACCACGGCTGTTTACCGCTGCATGTATGAACAAGGCTTAAACAGTTACAAGGGTCCGATGTATAACTCGTGTGGTGAGACTTCCCTAAAGGTTACTTACAAGACTTCTCCTGTAGATTTCCGGGTTATCTTGATTGTGAAAGGGTTGGTGGTATACATAATGTCATAGTTTGGATTTTCAGCTTTCATTTCTGGCCGTGATGGCATCTCGACGGGGACTTCGAACCGAGGTTCTGCGGGGTCGTAGATCTGAGGAAAAGAAAGAGAGAAAAGACATATTCAAAATACAATCCTTGAGAACAGTATCAAGTATATATCCGCCACTCGTGCTTTGGTGGCTGTCGCGTTTTATTACATTACGGTTACTAAGTTTACCTCTTAACTTGGTCTTTGTTTCATTCATGATTTCTAATGGTTTTGTAAAATGATGCGAACAACGGCAGATTTTTATTTTATTTGTTATTTATTAATTATTTGTTTTCGGGGGGGGGGCAAATCCCGCCAACGCCCCCCACTCCCTCAGAAACCAGATTGGCATACTCATAGAACACAACAAAATTGTGCCCCTTTACCGATTAAGTTTTCGAAATTGCCCCCCCCCCTTTCTGTCTGTCTGTCTCTCTCTCTCTCTCTCTCTCTCTCTTTCTCTCTTTGAGCAATCTTTGATCCGTCCTGCCTGTCTGTGATTACATTGAATAATCGTTAACCTTACGAACTTATATACAAGTGATCACAGAATATGGGATACTAAAGTAAAGTAAAAGTATTGAATGAATCAGAATAAAGAGAATAAGAAAAAGAATAAGAAAAAAAAAAGTAGTATTGAACCATGTACCACAAATAAATAGTGGGGTGGGGGTGGGGCTGACAGTGACAGTGATAATTCTTTCCATCAACGTGATCAAGAGCAATACAGTCAAAAGGCAGATTTGGTGGAGGGGGGGGGGGGGGTGGCAGGGGGGAATCACTTGCCGCAATGGGAACTGTATCTGCCGCCACCATGATGGCACTGGCTAGAAAGGATAGGATGGAAACATTGTTCGTCCTAAAAAAAATGGGCATGTATTGTAAAATAATTAATCAGCCAAGTGTCAGTGACAGATGATTTTATAATGCAAGATACTATCCGGACATAGAATGGTGTGATAATACCCAGTATCGAATGAAATCCACCAATTTATGTCGGATATACATGTACAACTGCCTTCAATTTACCAATATAGAGGCCTAGTGTCAAACGTGATTTAAGATCAAAGTGTTAGTGTAGTGGCGGCTCATACAAATGCTTTTTTTTTTCGTATTCTTTTTTATTCTCTTTATTCTGATTCATTCAAATTGTCTGTATTTTCGTGTGTCTTCCTCACAGTCTACATGCACTATACACATGAATGCTCGTCACTTCTCCAATATTTACAAAGAAAACATTTATTTCTTTTTTTCATTTGTTTAATCGGGTTATACAAAGAAATGGCACGAAAGTAATGACATTTGAAACGCCTAAAGGCAAACAGCTACATTTATAAAACTTGAATCAGATTCAAACCAAATAAAGTTGTGTTTTGGTAGGAATAATATCGGGAAAGATGCGTCTCTCTCTCTTCCCTCTGTCTCTGTCTCTCTCTCTCTCTCTCTCTCTCTCTCTCTCTCTCTCTCATCCCCCCCCCCCCCCCACTTTCTCTCTCTCTCTCTCTCTCTACATTATCGCTTTCATCGCTCTTCATTTTCTCCCCACAGTCGTTTCAATACCACAATCGTTGTCTTTGCTTTGGATAGCGCATGTACGATCGTATCAATTTCTTTGTAATAATTTTTGTATACTGTATATAGACACTCTATGAGCATAATATTACAGAAGAAGGGTTGAAGAGCATACAGTTAGGGCAAAGAAAATGAACCATTTACGGACGAAAAAAAAATCAACAAAGAATGGCTTTTGCCTAACCTTAAAATGGATTCTGTCATTCGTTTGATGCTCAATATCAATCACCAACGTGTGAATGGCACCGCCGAAAAACGAAGGCACCTCCGCATGCCGTTCGAGACGTATCCGAGTACCCCAGCTCATATTATCATCAACCATGACATGGTATGCGCCATAGTCCTCGGGGAAGAAACACCATGGTTGCCCCTCAGAGTACGGCGACATCCACATGCAACCTCGATTAGAACAGAGCTCCTCGTTGGGCGACTGGTCCCTGTCCGGTATGCAGTTGATACGGACGTCGGGTTCGATCGGCAAAGGTTCGAAGGGGCTGTCGTCGGTATCGCTCAGTCCGTAACCTGGATGGAGGAAGTACGTAAGACAGACGCAGAGGGGTACGAGGATGAGGGTGATGCCGAGAGCGATGGCGACCACGGCAGATGTCGACCAGCGTTGCCGTCCCGACTTGACAGCCTCGTCGATGTCCATTTCTTCTTTCATGGCTATATTTTCCTTTCCAAGTCCGCCCTAAAACAATTCTCAAATGCCTCCGCTGTTTATCTTCCCTCCTTCACCAAGGTGTTCCAGTATCCAATAAATTCGATCAGCACCAGTCGCCCAGTACAAGAACCATATGGCTGTTAACATGAAACGTTACCAAATCTCCTCATGTTACATAACTATTCTGTAAGTAAATGGGACGATTCCTCCTTATCTCCTGTAAGCTGTTTGCGATTGGTTCTTTTAAGTTAGTATACAATGGCATGGCCTCCTCAATGAGACATGCGCTAATTTGTGCAAGCATTTGAAAAAATACAGACACGGAACTGGTAGGCAATGAGGCCAATACAGAATAAGAATACGCACGTCAGAAGAGAGAGAGAGAGAGAGAGAGAGAGGAATAGAAAGAGACATAGAGAGAGAGAAAGATGAGGAATTTGCTAGGTTTTCTCCGGTTTCACGGGTAAAGGAACAAAATTCCACACCTTCCTCTGAGGTAAAGGGGGGGGGGGGGGGTCAGGGGGACTAAGCCCCGGAGGAACAATCTGGAATAATATTTCACCCCATTTGACCTCTCCCCTAACCTCAGATATCATTTCATATTTAGCTTTAAGAAAACAGTGAATTTATTAAAAGATAATGAGGAAAACCGAAACAAAAAATCTTGCCTACCATATTATGGACCTTATGGACATTTTGCACGTCCATTATTTGTTTTCTTTCGGGTTAATGATCTGGTCATTTCCAGAGCGGATACTTCAGATCCCGGAACGAATTTTGATTTCTCATTTCTGGGTCAAAGATAAAAGTCAAATAGTGTAAGCACACTAGCACGTACCCACAGAGATGTTATTAATGCCATAACCAAGATAAAAATGGAATGAAACTTATGTCATGATAGAGCTATGAAGGTGTTTACAAAATGCAATTTCGATCGATAATTGAACTCAAAACTTTGAATTACCATTAAAACTGAAAATGGTCTTACAAAATAGAGATAGTTAATCCATTTTGTCAGGAGCAGATTTAATAATTTATTGTAATAACCTTTCCGATTCAGATTTTTTTGTAAACTGTTTAATTATTTGGAACTTACCTTCCGAAATCTTTGAAATATGGGGGCTTACCAATTCACGTAACGCTCTTAACGTAGTCCCCTTTTCCAAGTTGTCTGTAAAGTGTAGGCATGCCTATTGATGTACAATATTTCTTACGAAAATCTACAAGAAATATTTAAATTAAGATAGTATTTGCATGAGGTTATGCCTTTTAGCATGACATGGACACAGCCATTTCATGGTAATGTGACGTACCAGGCTGACTTGTAAATATCATGCACCAATACTATTATGGGAAGTATTCATGAATTGTAATATTTTTACTTGATAAACGACCTCGAGTAACACGTCACGTTATCAAGAAAGTGGTGATCCGAAAAATATCTTGCTTTATAACTCACTTACACTTTGATGGGGAAAATTGTATTTTGATGGGCAAGAGTACAATAAACCTCTAAGAATAGGTAAAGTTATTTCTTGGGGTGAGGTTTCCTTTAACCCCCCCCCCCCTCTTAATTATCGTTTGTCCTTCGTTTTACTTATCTATTTAATTTTTCAGAACAATATATCCGAGCATCAATAAAAGAAACACATTCATTTTTTTGGGGAAAATATCATGCATGTGTAAACACATTTGATTTTTTCTTCTTCTATATTTTACATTATCCAAAATATATGAACTGCGAGTCATTACTTAGTCTACCACCGTGAGCGTTTGTCAAAAGAGTAAAAAGTAAGACAGGATTTCGGAAGAGACAATAAACACATTTAACCTAATGCCAATGTGTTGTTCCTTAGGCATGAACATTAGTTTATGTCCTTGTACGTTAAAACCCTGGCTGCGAAACGGCTTCATTTTGAGATTAATATTTACATAAAGAAGGAAACAGAGTGCCCAGCAGAGGTGGAAACATGCCCTATTTTACATCAAGAATTCATTTCTATAGTATTCGTAGTCGTCGTCGTTGTTCTGATCGTCATCATCATCATCAGTTAATGGATTAATGGAGTTGTAATTGGTTAATCATGATTCGATTACCATCTCCCTATATACGGAAGGGGGGGGGACTTTAATTCGTATGTTACCTGGAGCTGGTCATTTCACTTGAGCAATAAGCAAGAAGGGGGATAATGATTACAACGAATCAAGTTTATTTTATAAAAATGAAATGGAATATTCGAAAACAAATCTGCTATAAATAAATGTATTAGCGTGTGGGAGGAGTGGAACGTATCCTTTGCTATTGATTATAGTTTGATTATAAGTTTCATTAATCTCTTGTCAAATATGTTGGAGTATTTGCAATGCTTCAGCATTTGAAATATATCTTGACTTGTGGATACCTTTTTAAATTCCTCAACCAAGCCGTTTCTCCATATTTTGTATTCTTTGCTAACTTTGCATCCAATTTGAGGGAGAAGTAATTAGATTACGGCTCATCAATGTTCGACAATCGAGACCCTACAGGTAGACTGAATAAGAGATTGCATTTTTTGAAGGTTAAAAATGCGAGGAAAAAATACCGCTCGATGGTTTCATTCTCTCCTCTCATGCTAATAATACAGTTGCATAGATAGTTTGGCGTTTGGCATTTACTCCAGGCGCCATTGTTCCTAGATCTATACGCCACTCCTGTCAATCATTCGCTCTCATTCTGCAGCAAAGACGACCTGTTACATGAAGGTTACACCATTTTTCTCTTTTTATCAAAACAATCGCCAAATCGGTGTAAGAATGTGGAAATGAGGAACATAAAAGTTTCAATCTTGCAAAACAATACCTTAAAATGAACTCGGTTGTCGGTTTGCGGCTCGATGTCTACGACGATGGTTAAGGCATCTCCACTGAAGAAAGAAGGTACGGACGGTATCCTGTCCATCCTCAGTCTCACACCCCATCCATATCTCTCCTCTCTCACCACCTTGTAGGCCCCGTAGTTATCGGGGAAGTAGCATGACGGTTCGCCTTCCACCACGGTACTCTCCCAGGTACACCCCCTTTCCATGCACACCTGTTCAGGGTCTGTTGGGGCGTCGCGATCGGGAATGCAATTGATGCGGGTGCTATGTGGTGCCGGGTCTTCTGTGGTCGTCATGGTAATGATGCCATCCTCTGTCGATCTCTTGGTCAGTCTCTCCGTCGGTTTCTTGCTGGGCTCTTCTGTCATGCCCGTCGATGTCATGGTCGTCGGCAACCCGTCGATCGGGGGTTCGCCGCGATTGGGGAGGAAGTCGGGATGAAGGTAGTACGTCGTGAGGGTGCAGGCTACTCCGACAACGGCGGCAATAGCTAGACAAGCGAACACCAGAGTGGTGGTGCTCCAAGCCCGCTCTGGGACTTTCTCAGGTTCCCTCATGGGACTTATCTCGAATGTTTCCATTTTACCAGGCATCTTAGTTCTAGGAGCACCACACCAACGAATGAGCGCATCTCCTCTCCGCCCAGGGTGATATGAAATATCGATGGAATATTCTCTAGTTTCTTATTGGTGGTCTTTATGACCATATTTAGTCGACTATAAAAATGGGACTTTTATTGTGTGTTCCGTTTACACTATTCAACTAATATTGAATTTATCATCTCTTATTGTTGAAAAGAGACGTGCTAGCCACACTTTGACTCCAATAAAGCAGATTTTGCATTCACAACATGTCCTTTTTTTCGGGGTTAATGAATTCGGCTGACGTTTGTGTGCGCTATTCGAATTCCTATTTCCCCCGAAGGAGCGCTTATTTACATTTTATCATAAGTGCATTAAGATAGGAGACAGAATAGGTTTATGACTTAACCTTACACTCGTCGCAAAGCAATTGATGATGGATAACAAATTGTGTCTAAATTTGGAGGTGCTGTGGTAAAGTGGTTCATGCACTTGCCTCTCAATCCAAATACTGAGGGTTCGAATCCCAGGCTGGAATTAATGTCCTTTGGCAGTCCATTAAAATACATTTTCCATCCTCCATCCTTGTGATAAATGGATAAGCGAGAGGTTCCAAAGGGTTGCTCAACACTGTGAGCGTTTGTAACCTGGCGCCTGGTTGGAATGCTCCCCAGCGATAGGAGAATATGCACACATTGTGTACCGGGAAGCCGGAATCCAATGACCAGGGAAATAATAAAAAAAATGGTAAAGCGCTAAGAGACATCATCGATATAATGTCGTTATAAATAAACCCAGAATACTATTATTATCATTAGCCAATAATATATTATTGTCCACTCTTTGTTGTAGGAGGATTGCGCAACATTTCACATTAATCTAATCATAGAAGGGGTAACTGAACTTTCATTCCATTATAATGGAAAGCAATTTTGTAAATATTATGTAGTGCTAACTAACTATAACAGGTAAGTGACAACACCACAAAGCTTCGGGTAATGCATTACATAATCGACTTACATCTACCCTCCCCCCCCCCCCCCCTCACTGCGATGCTCACCTTAAAGTGAAGACGGTCTTCCGTTTGATACTCGATGTCCACAACCAATGAAGGAACATCCTGTCCGAAGAATGAAGGAACCTTCCTGTCTCTGTCCATCCTGATTCTCATCCCCCAAGGAAACGTTTCCTCTCGAACGACGTGATAGGTACCGTAATCGTGTGGGAAACTGCAGAGTGGCTGACCGGGTGCTTCAGTGGCCTTCCAAAGACACCCTCTGTCCCTGCAGATATCCTCAGGGTTTCCTTGGAGGTCCCGATCAGGGAGGCAGTTGATCCGCACCGTATGTGACGGATTCTCTGGTGCTTCAGTCGGGGTTACCATTGGTTCACCCCCTTCCGTTGGTTCCACACTTGGCGATCGGGTCGAAATGCCTCTTTCTGTTGGCTCCACACTCAGTGGCGGTCGAGTTGGGTCACCCTCGATCGGGGAAAACATCCCGCTTGACCCATTTGGACTGTACTGCGGATGCAGGAAGAAAGTCAACACGGTGCACAGGACTCCGACAATGACTGCTACGGCAAAGCAAGATACCAGAAGAGTGTTGGTGGTCCACTTTCCACTTTTCCCTGCGACGTCCCCACTCGGAGCATCACTGACTTCGAATTTGTCATGCATCTTTCACTTGTTCTTACTGTCCATGAAGTCTTGAGAGTCGAATGCAAATTCATTAATCTTTACGCACGTTGCCTCTTTGGATGCCCTCCCTCTTTCTGCGCCTTGACTGACTGTCACAATAATCGGGACTTATATTTTACACGAGGAAAAAGGGTGCCTTGCGAGAGAGATTGATTGTACATGATGTATGCATAGCTGGAGGCATTGGAAAAGACAGAGATAGGGCGAAAAAGAATAGAAGTAGAGGTTAGAATTTGAAGTGTCCCAATATGAAATATTATGTATTTGCAGAAGGCGAAAGGCACGTCGTCTTCCATTGAAGAAGTTTGCTTACCGCAGAGCTGGATAAAGAGACCCTGTTTATATAACTTTTGTTTCGAATAGAATGGACAGAAAAACAGAGGCGGTAAAAGTGACGAGATGGTTTTATTTCTGTAAGTCAGCTCTTTATGTAAACACCTTTTCCCCCAATGATCTATGTAATATACTTCCTGTACTGTACATTTGTGGCCTCTTTCGTATATTTGTATTTGTAAGCGTTATGGTACTTATTGTTTTTAGCGCTCCTAAATATTTGATATTTGTATTATTATTATTAAGAAAATATATAAGGGGATATGAAGAATATATGATAATAAGCCAAGACCTATTATAAAATTAATACGTGCTCATTGATTTGCAACCTCATAACAATTTTGCTTGGATGTAATTGCAAATCTGATTGTATAAATATTGGTTAGTCTTAATGTTACTCTGTAGAAACATCTATCCCTTGTAGTTTACTCTGTTACTCTATCTTGGAAAGGCGTTGACGATGGTATTGATGACGATATAGTAACGTTACAAATGGGAATTACTTCAGTAATAGTAACTTATTTCGACTACTGTTTAAAGAACATGCTTGCAATTGATTTTCTTTTGACCATTTCGTTTATTTCCTATATATCTTAGCCTTATTTGTAACTCTCAAAAGTGCAATCGGCCTTCTGCACTCTATTCCTTCTGTAATTATTTTAATATTTATATTTAATTTATTGTGGGTTGTGGGTTTTTTTCGATTTCTGTTTGTTTAGGTGTTTTGTTTTAGATGTGCTTTTGTTATTGTAATATTTCAGTTTTGTTTTAGTTTTTAAAAAAATGATAATAAATATTGTATGACTCAAATAGTCTTCCTTTTAAAATGTGATATTTCACATGTATGTACAATTTATAATTGTTGTATTATTGTACTTATGTTTTTATACTCTCATTGTATTATGCAGGGCTTTCATGAAAAGCAGATCCACTGGCTTTCAGAGGAACTGAATGAAACTACCCTGTTGAAAGAAATCATGAGTAAATAAATAAATAAATTGTATATCATGCGATATTTTAATTGATTCGCTTTGTTGGTCGCGTGGACTGTCCGTCTTATAGCTTGTCGATCTCCGAGACCTTTTGGAACATTCTTCACCCCTAGGCCGTCGGTCTCGAGAAAACTTTTGTCAAGGTCGGGCACAGTGGTTGTAAGTCTCGTGGACTGTCGGTCTACTGGGGTGATCACTTCATCTTAGGTTTCTTGAGACCGACGGCCGACGACCGCTAGCTCCTTAAAACGTTCAATGTGGAAGAAGATGTTATACTGTGTTGTATCATAGCTGTCTTAGAGTTATATTCACCATGTTCAGCCTTGTCGTTATTTTCTGAGGCCTTGGAAAATTGTATTCTTCGTTACTGAAAAGAGGGAAAGCGAATAAACCGTAATGTCTTACTCTGGAGAATATTAATGTTCATTATCATGTGCAGCGCATTTTACCTCGCTTCGTACATGCATCTTCATTTTCTGTCAATGACCACCAAATGTTATATCAATCACGCCTTTACGACACCCATGGACTTTATATGATTATACCAAAGTCCGTTTTGATGTGAAAACAAAAGAATATTGATGCACTTTATTTGAAACTACGTCGAGTGTACTTGCGTGACACTAGTCTATATCAACAGAGAACAAAAAACAGGTCATTTAGGTTTTACAACTTTTGGGGGCGTATAGGGGCGTATCGGAGGGGTTAGACTTTGGTCGGCAAATAGATGAATGTTTATAGGATCAGACCGGTCTTGATAACATGCACAGAATCAGTCACATTAGACAAGGCCGTGGGATATTAATCAGTTAATGGCTCATGGACTTTCCAGGTGGAAAATATTTGAGTTGGGTGAATAGGTGAGTATTAGTCTGTGCTCGAAATACAAGCATTCCCAAAAGAAGGAACACTTGTCATGCAGTCCGCCTTGTAATAATTATGATGCAACTGATGAAAGCGCAGCCACCCCCTTCCTCTTCTCTTCTCTCTCTTTCTCTCTCTCTCTCTCTCTCACTCTCTCGCTCTCTCTCTATGTCACACACTGTCACCAACTCTCTCACACACCTTTCCCCCGTAATCTGCATTTGATTTCATTCAACATAAAAAATATACCATTTGTATAAGTAAATAATACAAAATGAATTTACAGAAACATAAACAAATAAATAGATTTTAAGCACTAATGCTTTAGTAAAGTAAAACACTGATACATTATAACATATAAATGATGATAATAATATTCCATAATATAATAGCAAGTAGATGAATAACATTCATACAAATTATCATATTTCAATTTAAAAAAAATATACAGAATAAAATGTATGAGGAAATATATCAAACTATCTTTCTCTATCTTTCTCTCTCTCTCTCTCTCTCTCTCTCCTTCTCTCTCTCTTTCTCTCTCTCCGTCTATCTCATTCTCTATTTCTCTCTCACTCTTTCTCTATCTCTTTGAAGAGTTTTATAATATCATTCATTCGGTGATGTCGGTTCTCTTTTTTTTAAATATATGTTTGTTGCCTATATACCTGTAGACACCTTGCTGCGCTGCATTGTCCAAATACAACCTGCTCGTGTACTGGGTTCTTCAAATATGATGTTGATTTAGAATCCTAAAGTTGTGTAATTTTATGTAATATGATTCACCTGGATGGAATGTTTCTTCTTTTGTTTTGGAAAAAGACAATAAATTGTATATTCTATTCTATATTCTATTCTACAGGAAAATACCTGACCAGGGTTTTACAAGTCCATGAAATTGTTCTAAATCTTAGCCATGTCCGAAGATATAGAGGAAATGTATATTCGTAATTCGTTTACATACATGGTTGTATAATAAAGGGCCCCGTTCCTAAACCTCTTTTACCCCCACCCCTCAAAGAAGTAAATACAAGACTAATTAACATAAGGAAAACAGTATGTTCCTTAATTAAGATAAAAGAAATTTAAAAACTGTGAACAAATATCTTGTAGAGACATAAATAAACTGAAGATTCTTCTCTTGGAAATAGAATGGTATAGAGTTTTTTCCGTGTCACAACAAAACTGCAGATTAATCTTTTCTTCGGTTTTGTGGAAATTCGTTTATCATTTGTGTCACAGTTTCAGCACGTGCATATAATACTATATCACACTATACCCTTTTTTCGTCGAGTTCACAAGCTGTTTGAGCAGTTCTTTGAATAGTTTTGGTTTACTCATCCGGTTAAATACACAAGAGGATACAAGCACAATCGCATTGACAAGGCCATGGTATTGCCGTTGAGATGATATCTGTTGATACAGTATAGCAAACATAAAGTAGGTCAGACACGGAAGTATTAAACCCCATTTTCTTTCTTTAGGTTGACCCAGTTTTTCTTCTCTTATTTTAATTTGAAAAAAGCAACAGACCATATCCTTAAAAGTATTCTCGTTTAAAATGCCTTTTTCGTCAACTAAATGCCGCCGTTGGAGACCAAATCGATCCCGGCACATTAATGATGCGATGTAAACCCGTGCTGGGTGAATTTGTTACGGTGAATCAGGACAGTGGTGGTAGCGGGTAGCTAAACAGGGAACAAAAACTTGATCCCTATATTATAGGGGCAACACGAGTTCGTTATAGTGTCATTCTCGTTGAATCCCTTTTTTATTCAAAAGTAGCACTTGTACTTCCATCTTGTGATACTGATGTGTATGACCCTCACCATTCCTACAAAACAAATGCAGTATTTCCTATTTAGACCGAAAAAAGGAATTTTTTGTCGTATATGGGGTGGTCTGCAATACAAAACTGATGTAAAAATTAATGAGTCTCCATGCGTATCGTATAGCAGGGCTCTATCGCCAGGTAAACACCCTCATATATACCTGATGCGATGCAATTGCGTCGCTTTCTTGCTGGGCTGGGCTGCAAAACATCAATTTTTCAAATATTTATTAAAATATCATTTGGCATAACAAGCCTTCATTTGTACATATTCATGTCCTCGGGAGAATATCGACGACTATAAAGCCTATTATCTTGACTGGTACCATTACCATTATTAGCTTAGCTGCACTGAATTGTTTATAATTTCAGTAGGGAATACTGTCGACTTAAATCGTTTGGTACACTACATCAGAGAAGATTGGGTTCTGTGGATAGGTGACAAATAATTTGTGAACGTTTTCATTGTTAGTATGCAAATTTGGAAGAACATCATAGAAAGAATATTCCCTGAAGAGCATGGCTTTTCAAATGCCTTCAAATTCTAAATATGTCATGTAACAGTTTTTAAAATGTGGGCCTCATTTTGATGTCACATGTTTGTGTAGTTCCATATACATCTTTCTTTGTACAATGCTTGTTACTTTTGCCCAGACTGTGTCAAATTTCTTATCATTTTGATGATTCCAGAACCTTGAAGTACACACCAATACATATATGCTACATGATCAAGCCAGGACGGACTTTTTGTGGGGGGGGGGGGGGGGTGGGAGTTCTTTCCTCACAGAATGTCCGATCTTATGCTAGAGAATGTTTGATCCGCCTTTGCCTCCCATCAATAGGGACTTTTAGATTTGCACGACGGAGAACGTGGACTGCCCTTTTAAGGCACTGGCGGTGACGTCACATTGCCTTAAAAGGGCAGTCCACGTTCTCCGTCGTGCAAATCTAAGAGTCCCTAACAATAAAGGTCATAAGAGCTGACTGCGATCGCATTGCACGAAGATGGAGCTATTTGAACTCAGTCGTAGAGTCCTCTTTGATAGTGAATCAAATACATTGTATTGTAATGGCGAACAGAATGTACAGAAAATGTCATGAACTTTAAATTTCATCGTTATTGATGACGGTATAATTTTTCTCCATGTAGTGGATGTATAGAAACATATTTTTTATTTACGATTGAAAGTTTACTTGCGGGAGTATAAAAACAAAGTAATGTTGTTTGTTTTTTTTCAGCTAATGGGAGGGGACCTCGTCATAGAGTTGCCAATTTGTGTTTGCGTGATCGCAGCTTCACAAATTCATAACTTTCCTATTTTGAATCGGATTATGCATCTTTCACTGACCTTTTTGTTCCTCTCATTTTGTTTGCTTCTATTTTTCAACACCATTTCAGGGTGGACTTTTCGTTTAAAGGGATTTCTACTGACAGACTCTGAAACATACTCATGATTTGTGCTAATTGAAGACGTGCCTGGGCTTCAGTTACTCCAATGACCCCTTGCAGATAAGACACGAACGTTTTATACTGTAGGGGTGGCGTTTGGATTTATTTTATTTTACATAGAGATGCTTATTGCTCTTAACACGAAATATTCCACAACAGTGGACACAAAGTGGCGTTCAAATCATGCGTTAGATAGGGACTTTGCCCAATGGCATCATCGATAAAACTTCTTCGGCTATAGCTTAGCTGCCCTGATAATGTAGTGATGCCTTTTCCATACTAATTCACCTGGAGGACTGACGCCCATCCCACTTCCCCCTCCCATCATACTAGTTCAACACCCCCCCCCCCTATGAATGAACCCTTCATACATGTGCATGCATCACGTACATGGCATAGAGTTTTTTTCTTTCTTAAATGTGTCAATTTTAATCAGGGAGTGTCATAAACTTAAACAGGATCAGATCAAAGGTTTTATACTTACTTTTGCCTCACAGTTCACATCCAATTTGCTGTATTAACTTGTAATTTCCACTGTAGTGTGTTTACAGAGTTTGATTATTGCAGGCAAAGTTTGTTTGCAAATCATAGGGTACAATCTGCTTGTACAAACGCTTTTCTTTATCTCGGTGCTTCAAAAAAGTGCACTTCATCAACAAGCTCTACTACTCTTTTTGTGTCGTTGTTTTTCCTGTTACATTCCTAGACACCCCCTCCCCATCAATCGCCTCACCCATGCACCCTCTCCGTCTCTCTTTCTCTTTCCTTTTCGCTTTCTTTCTCAACCCCTATCTCTTTCCCTCTGTCTCTCTTTCTTTCACCCTTTCTGTCCCCAACTTGCAGCCCTTACTGTAGTACTATGCAATCCTATAAGGAATATTTTAAGGACATCCATAAGTTGACTGATTATTTCTCACGAAGACGATCAGAGAAAGTGACGAAACGTCGAGAACCAAAGAGCCCTTCAAATGGGTCAAGCTCGCTATCCATATTAATTAGGAAGTAAAATTAAATAAAAACTTGTCATGTTCAGTTGTATGCCGATGATACTGTTTTATATTTCTCACATCTGAACTCAGACTTAGAAAATATGTATTACTGAATGTGCCAAAACAAATTAAGTGTCAACTGTCAAAAAACAGCAACCACCTGATATCTAAACAGAATGTCCTCCGAGTTTCATTGAATGACATCTCAATAGATCAAGTTCATCATGTCAAGTACCTAGGCGTCTTAGTTGATGACAATTTAATCTGGAATTTACATATAGACAATATATTGAAGACAAATTGGTCAAATGGTAGGCTTTCCAGGAAGACTAAGGCGATTCCTGAGTGGATCGGTACTGAAATTAATATGTAACTCACTGATCCTTCCGTATTTTGATTATGGTGATGTTATTTACAGTGCAGCTTTCAGGAAATGTACAGATCGCCTCCAAAAAATAACCTGAATCTCATGTCTCTGTTTTGGAAATACATAATGCTCTTAATAGGCAACTCTTTGAAAAAAAGAAATCGTCATTCCCTTGTTGTCACTATAAAAATTATGAATAATCTAACCCTGAATATTCGAGAAATTAATTTGAGTTGATAACCCATTCCTACCCTTCCCGAATCGGAGCTAAATCAAATTACCCAAACTGAGAACAAATTACCTCAAAAGATCATTCAAGTATGGAAACGCAAAGGCTTACAACATCCCCTAGTATAAATGTATTAAGATCTAAGATTGCAGAACTGTAGGGCATGGTCTTCCCCATCCCCCCCCTTCATTACCTTGTTATGAATACCTCTTGTTTATGAAATATTTTTCTTTGACAAATTATTTACTGTTGTTTAAATATGTGTTTATTGTTGTGTTTTGTTTATGTACTTGATCCGGACCCCTCGGAAGACCAGCTTTCCATGACGGGTAAGCTGAATGTGGGTAATCCACCGTATCTCATCAGCGCCTTAGGCAACCAAAAAATAGGCGCATTATAAATTCCTGGATTGGATTGGATTATGTTTTTATACGGACAAAAATACTACTACTGCTGCTACTACTACTACTAGGACCGCTATTCATGACCATTATTCATTAGGACCGCTATCCATAAAGCGTGACCAAATGAATAGCGTTCATTTATGAATAGCGGTCCTTAAAAATAGCGAGCAAACCATAAACAATTTACCTCGCTATTCATAAGAACCACTAATCATAAGGATCGCTATCCATAACGCGTGACTAAATGAATAGCGGTCATTTATAAATAGCGGTCCTTATAAATAGCGAGCAGACACACTTTAAATAGCGGAGCTCCCAGTCTAAGGCTGAAAACTGCACGTACGATGTTATATGCAGCTTGGCAGCTTAAAATAATTGTCTTAATGACTATCAGCGGTGTCAAGATTGTTTTTCATCGCATATCTAGTTCTCTTAACATCTCAATTAATAACGGCATCATACTTCTGTTGCAAGAAGCGAATTAACGTGTAATGATTAGTAATTACTCAAGAGCTAGTTATCAATTAACGTTTTGATTACATGTGCAGGGTAGAACGAGTATAAACAAATCAAAGTTCAATCCAATATCATTCTGTTTAGCCTCACTTAACCCACTCGTTATTATCGAGATAATACCAGAATCTGTAAATAAAGAGAAGGTTGGGTTTCGGTAAAGGCGACAAAATGATGTGTGGGCATTTTCATAATCCGTGTGTCAGTTTGGAAGAGAACCATTTTCGAAACATCTCCTGAAAATAATTACTTTTCAAATACCTTCATATTCATAATAATATGATGAAAAAATAAACATGTATTTTGAAGAAAAAAAAGAAGCTTTATTTGCTTTGGAGGACAGGGAAAGAAATAAAAATACGAATCATTATTTAGTCGATTTTCTCCTTAAAGCATCTTTGAAATGAAAATTGTCATAATTTACAAATCAATCCTTATTATGGGTCATTACTCCTTCCACATAACTTGTAGTAAATGAGAAAGTTCAGTTGTAACACTACTTTATCACTGTCTTTAGATAACGCAATATCCCCAACAGCGTCTCTTCAAAAATCTAAATATGCATCAAAGTATATATACATGATATCAAAATTATCTTATCAAACCATTCACATCTTTAATATTGACGCGTTCTCAATCTCTGAACTTCGTCACTACTTGTTTTCTTCTCTTAATCAATGATCTACCGTTTAGGGTATATTTTGTGATAGCGTGTTCAATATCTTTTCCTTATCTGTGACCTCACGAATCGTTGGTTGGGTGGTTTTAAAGTCCGTCGCTAAATCGAGCTAGTTACCCACCTAGAATTCTTGTTCTCATCTGAACATTCGTCCGTTTTATAATCGGTCATGATTTCTTGATTGTGCTTTGTACGTAACCATACTTGTTTAGTCTGGTTATGCTGGAGGGATCACGTGTTTGAGGACATATGATATTTTTCTGGGATCCTAAGAACTTATCGGCAACATGAATTTGTTGTCCTCCGCCATTCTGTTAGCACTTGCAGGTAAAGTATTTTTCTGGGTTCGCGACGCATTCATAAATGTGGTGAACGCTTCTTAAGTGAATTAAATCTATGAATTAAATTTGGTGTACTCTGAGACTTATATGAAGTGAGTTGACTTTGTGTGCCAGATTTTGCAACTATAGTAACGGTATTAGTGCAAGTTTAGAACAAAATATAGCGATTGCTGTACACAGAAGTCACATTGGTATTATGGAAGGAAGGAAACTGGGGGAAAGAGTTAAATGTATCACCGTGTTGTTAGAACTACCTTGATCTCCAAATATCTCTGACATGAAGAGGAAAGATATCACGTCATATAAACGAAATATTTAGATGCTTTTGCGGTCGAAGCAGGAGAGGAACGTCAAAACACTGGCAATCATGGAGCACATTAAAGTAGAAGTACCAGTAGTAGAAGTTGTAGTGGTAGTAGCAGTAACATTAGTAGTGGAAGTGGTAGTGGTAGTGGTAGTGAAGGGGTAGTAGTAGTAGTAGTAGTAGTAGTAGTAGTAGTAGCAGTAGAAGTATTACTACTATAGTATTCATAGTAAAGAAGACAACCCTCTCAAGGATTTGTATTTCAATTGTTTTATATATATTAATTTCTGACAGTGCTCAACTGTAGGAGCAAATGTAAATATATATGTTGAAAAGGTTCAACTTTATTAGTAAGTATTGTCTGTTTCACCCGAAGGCTCATCAGCAACTATTAATACATTTTATACCAGGCAATGTTAAATACAGTCAGATATGTGCAGTCAGGCAAGTAAACAAAAGAGACACAATAATACCCTAGAAATGGTGAATACAAGAATACAATAGCGGAATTATGAGGCTTAAGGGTATATACATATGATAATAATAATAAAAATAGGCATTTCTATAGCGCCGTCTATCTAGAAATATTCCGATACGCACTAATAATTATCCCGGCTTCAGTCTAGCTGCCATTACAGCACTCCAGCATTTCAAGGAAATAATTCCTGCCAGGTACCCATTAACTGACCTGGGTCGAGTGTGGCAAATGAAGATTAATGCCTTACCAAGGACATTAGCGCCGTGTCGGGGATCGAACCACAACCTTTGAATTTCAAGCCAAGTGCTTAAACCACTGGACTACGACACTACATAAACATACATGGATTTATGTATATAAACATTCTTTTATGTTACCTGACCAGTATACCCATTTTTTTATAATAAAGCCTGCTGTTTTTGCACGCCAGTATCCCTAATTTCATTTATCGAAAAAATCAGCTGCGCAACAAGAAATATTGTTGGAATTCATTGCTTAAGGAGGCCAACTATATGATAATAATATTTCGGGCGAAGATACATTTGGCTAGGAAAGTAAATTACCAACTGTTGTACTATCTGACGTATTTCCAAACCCAGTTTGATATAGAATTATGTGTTCTTTGAACCACGCACTTGGCTTTAAATGGGAAATGTATATTCTTGTCAGGAAACTGCTCTGAATGAAAGCATAAAAA